>WYDF02049522.1:0-12149 GCA_009867245.2 Adranes taylori | reverse complement strand
GTATTAAATTATAAATTCCGTTTTGGCTTAAAATATCATTATTTTTAGTGTACGTGTTCAACTGGTATCGCAATTATTTTTTGTTTTATATGCGACTTTTATGTTGTATGGCTTAAATACCTTTGCTATTTAATAAGAATTTTTAAAAAAGGTATATTGGTGATAGGTATATTTTTTGAGATAAAGGTATATTTTTTAGTCAATTGAAAAATGTAACAAATCTGTGTCTTGTGTTGTTTAGAATGGATAGATATTGCGTGTATAATGTTACTGTTAAAAGTTTCTCTACTGAAGATACTGAATTCTAATGTATTTTGCAGTTTAGTATTCTCTATATCAAGATAATTAGGTTTATTATTTTCTTCTGTTTCGATTCTAAAATTTTTATTAAAATGGGTTTTATAGATCATCGATTTTATATGATCTGTTACGTGTTTGTTGAATGATTGATTAATTATAACTAGTACATCATTGACATTTGTTATCCATTTTATTATATTGGTTTGATCATTTAATGAGTTGTTAATTTTCTATTCATAGTGCTGTAAAAATATTATGCTTAATATCACAGAAATTTCCGAACAAGATACATGAATATGCTTTTAAACGCCCAGGTATTTATCATTCCCATTTTGCAAACTATCTATTAAATAAGTCATTATCCCAAAAATAATAATAAATAATAACAACACTAAAACAAGGTAATAAAAACCTAGATATCAAATAACAGACAAAAATATATAAAAACAAACAAAACCTTTCTCTAAAACAATGTACAGCTCAATTGCAAATTCCTAGCATATTGGCACCACTCAAATTATTATACAAGCAAAACCAAGAAGAAATCCATGAACAAGCAATAATGTCAATAGCAATATATATTGGTGAAACAATGTCAATAGCAATATATTACCATCCACAATGACAATGCATCGGAAATGCGTCGAAAATTCAATAAATAGTGCTATAAACGGTTTTAATAATAAATAATTATACATTTTTTCAAAAAAATGAACAAAAAAAAGTTATTCACATACGTTTATGGAATTCCGAAAAGCAATCTTTGTTTAAAGCAGTTTACAAATTTCATAAATCATATTATTCCTCTTTTCCTTTTCTTTGATGCTACAGTCTGCACAGCGTCGATAACTCTTTATTGTCTCAGGCATCTGATCCCCAACATTTAGTAGTTGTACAAAATTTGTGACTTCTGACGACCAGTCGGACAATTTTGTTTTCTAGTATAAATGCCTGTTAGTTCATTTACCTAATTTTGTTTATACTGCTGAAATTTTTTGGAGCTGCAGACGCAGTTGTATATCAAAAACTATTTCCAATAGCCGCATCCAATAAATAATTAAAAAAATTGAGCCACCAACTTCGCCACTTTTGCTATACGGAATAGAATGACATATATTTGAAATGAAACTGCCAGCTAGTGTCATAAGTATCAACTATATCTTATAATTAAGGTGGATTGGTATATAGATTATGGGTTAAATATTATTCCTCTTGATCATAACCAGCTTATTTTCAACAATTATTTTTTAATAATGAAGGCTGTAAGTACTGTCTACCAGTAAGGATAATTTTTAATAGATAGGTGCCTTATTCGACAAATTGCATATTGATCATCAAGAAAGTTAAGAATTAGTTTAGAAATTGAAGCGAGGTGGACATATGTATTTGGCATAGTAGTAGCCGTTATCAACACCCTGTCATATGAACCATAGGCGCAAAGTATCACTAGACTGAATTTAAATAACAAGACTAAATATATTTCAAGGCGTTCACTTCACTACTCATATTATATATAAAGAGTATCATTCTTATGCGCCGCGATTGACAAATTTTGGAAAATGTGATGAAGTTCGAATTGAAATCGATCAAAAAGAATTTATTACATCTTCATCGCAATGTTATATCTATCTTGAAGGCGAAATAAAATACCAGCTCAAGTTGGTGAAATTACTGCTGCTGATCCTTCTGATATAAAATTAATAAATAATGCATTCGTGTTTCTCTTTGAAGAAATAAAATATCTGCTAAATGGAATAGAAATTGATAGCTTGACAAATCCTGGAATAACGAGTTAGCTTAACTACTAATAATCAAAAATTGAATTTTCTCGATAAAAAAATTTTTACATCAGTATTCCGCTCGCTCATTCGATGGACGTATTTGAAGACTACAAGAAATACATGATGCTGGTAAGACAAGAACTTATACTGATTCGTAGTCGTACAGATTAGATTTGCTATCAGAGAGATAACAGAAAAGATGTAGAATTTACAATATCACGAATTGATTGGAAAATTCCGCACATTACATTAAGTGATACAACTCGTCTTCACCTCTACGATTTAATTAATAAAAACAATTCAATTACTATTCCATTTCGAAAATTGTCTCTTCATGACCATCTAGCATTGCGTAAAACTAATAAAGATATTTGGAATGTGAGGTCTTCAACGAACAAAGAACGACCAAGATATGTGATTTTGGGTTCTCAATAAAATCGAAAAGGTTAGACAATGAAAGATATTACTGAACTAGATCACTACAGCATTCAAAATGTGAAATTCTATTTCTATTCTGAAGCCCATCCATATGAGAATTTGAATTTAAAAATAACCGATAATAACTATACTACATTATTTCCAATGTACAAGAATTTTGTACACATAAACACGAGCTATGCGAAGGATCATCAGAAAGTTAAGTATTTAGAAGCGTTGATTGAATCTAGAAAGCATCGTATCCGAAAAGAGATTCAAGTTGTTAATCTGGAAAAAAACATTAACTGCCCACTGCTAATCAAATTCAAGTCTCCGCTATGTACCCATCATAATAAATACCGCAGTTATGTTTGCATACTACAAAATGTACAAATCTTGCACAACTATATCGTTAATGGAATAGTGAATCCAAGAGAAAGAAGACTAATATTGCTATAAAATTTATTTTTACATATTACGTATTATATTAATTTTTCAATAAATATTCATACAAATATTTTGGATTTTTATTTCTAGTATATAAGTTTAAAATTATAACTGTGATCCAATCATGCCAATGTAAAGGTAAACAAAGGCAGGAACGTTCCGTTGCTGCCTTCAAATCGTCCCATTTTTACGTGTTTTCTATGACATTACCTTCACAAGTAGGTACATACTTGGCCAAAATTTCAACCTATATTGACTGTAGATGGCATGTTCTTTGATTTAGTACTATTCTCCTAACGAACATACATTTTAAATATATTTTCCACACTTTTTTACCCTGAAGATGCATTCGTATATATATCGAAATCGTTGAACTGCAAACACTATATATTTACGCCACATTTTTTAGTTACCTTTAGTTATATATTTCTTAATTTAATACTATTTTCATCAATTTGAGCCATTTTTATATAAAATCCATGGATTTTTCACATTTTATCATGCCAATAATATATATTTTCCTGAAATATAAATGTATTTGCACAGCATATATGCACTTACCTTATTATTGCACTGATTTTTTTAGCATTTGATGGTCCACACGATGGTCTACAGATTTTATACTTAATATTTGAAATAAAATGATGTCTTATTCCTATACAATGCTAGCAAACATATTTATATACGATAATGCAAATCGAACTTGTTCTTAATGGTTATATATTAAATTTTAATATATTTTTGTGATAAAATGAGCCTGTTGCTGTTCCGTTTTAAATTATTTTCATTAAATGATTTCGACACTGTCCAAGATATAAGCCTTATCTATTTCCGCTCATATCAATTATATGTGTCATTTGATCGTGTAAATAAGCAGTTTAGTACAATATATAATATTATTTATAAATGTGAAAAAATATTAGATATTATATTTAATTTATTTATTTGGATCTTTATTTGACAAAAATATCTGATGATTTCAAATAGACGATGTAGTTTCTGATGTCCGGACAGAGAGCCGTCAAAATCAAAATAAGATGCAGCTGATTTATTTGGAAACAGAATATCTTGGTTTATTGCATCATATCTGATAAGTAAGTAATTTTTTTTAGTTTTCGTAATGAGTAGAATAAATATTGTTTTATTTATTTGTATCTTTAGTTGAATAAATCAAAATAGTTTTTAATTCGATTTCAGCTACATCGCGCGTGGTTTTATTTGCAGATACGGACTCAATGTACATATTTTTTATATATTTATTTTCAAATCATTGGGCGCGGTGCGTGTGTGTCTAAAGATCAGTTTAGTTGAAACCAGCTCCAATCAGTTTAAATGAAATCAAATCAGCTCAATAAATGCTAGCAAATATAGTTGTTAAGCATATTGAAGTGTTGCATTTATATTTCTGCAGCATTATGATTAGTTATCTATATATTCTCCACTTATTAAATCAGGTCAAACCAGCACAGCTCAAATCAGTCGCAACTCACAACGACAAATTCAAATTTCGTGCTAAAATCAATCTAATAAATTTTTCCCCCAAATCTATTTGTTGTCAATTAAATTTCACGCTAGTCATGATCTATTCCTTGATCTACCCGCCAGCTTTTTTCTTTTCCCACTATTCTAAGTATAATAAGGCCCTAATGCAATCCCCAACGCACGCTCTGTGCCTTCTTCTTTTTTAAAATTTAGTTAGAAAATACCCATTTGAGGCGTGCTCGTCTCATCGCGCTAAAATTTTTAAATATCCCGCTAAATTCAGCCATATTGTTCTTAAATAAATCTAGTGATAAAGCTAGTCATAATTTGACATATTGCGACAATTTCAAATTTCGCGCCTAGTGATAAACCTAGTCACTTTTTCCCCCCAAGCAGAAACATCTTGTCGTCCACCATATTGCTTTTTCAAATGACAGCTGTCAAACTCAATTCCTGTTCCAAAATACGGAAAAAATAGCGCTCCAAGGAACGGTTACCGTTTTAGAGTGATTTTGGAACACCTCTGGCGGATGCTTTAGAATCCATGGTAGGCTACTACTAAAGAAACTGCGTTCATTATCTTCCAACGGATAATTTTATGGCTTAATGAACTTTCTTGTTGACTTGGATAAAGCTTAAGAGTTTGAGCTCTTGGCCATATAAAGTTAGCACTCTTTTAGTACATTATGTACACCAAAGTGCATATGTACATGATATACCGTTTATGTACTCCAAAATTTTGATATAAAAGGCTGTCATAGTTTACCATACGCATTTTGATCTTTGTGTTGATTGTTTACGAGCGAGCGTATTTGCACGTTTCAGATCATAATTCTTTAAAACGATAAGACCTATATTTTGAACAGTGAGCATATTCGCATTACTAAGAACGGTTTGCTCAAGTAAGCACCAAACACAACTCGCTTATTTTATTTAAATCAAAAATCAAGTTAATCAACTATGAAATCAAATCGGTGTATCCGAGCAATGTAAGTATTATGCTACGCTGAAAACAACACACCCTTTCTCTTCAACAGAATCTCCCCACTGCTATCATTTTGGCTTTTCTGTTTTAGTATTTAGATATTTTCTAACTCTCCCCACAGCCAATGTTTGATACAACTAGGAGAAGTCCGACCTAATGTAATCCGATCTAACATTCTAAAGTAATCGAACGCCAGAAGTACAATTATAACGAATATCATTTTCATGCTTAGTTCTTCATAACTACGAAGAGAGTCGTCCTACCTACTTCTGCATTATAATTCAGTCATTTATCGAGAGCGATTAGTCAAATCATTTATTATCAATACTAAAGACAATAACAATCATAAAAGCAACAAAAATAATGCTTGTTGCTCCAAATAAATATTTTATTGCAATACCTATTCAACCTATTCACACATATATAGCTTAGTATTGTTATGGGCCTGATTTGAAACATCAATTCGGCTAAATAAAATAAATATATAGAGTTTTATTCAGGAGCATTATATGTAATAGAAAATTATTGTAGTCCATCAGAAGTAAAGATATAACCTATTGTAATGTGAAATACATATTTTTATGTACTTTGTAATAAAAAGAACATTCTGCTCTATATGCATAAATATATATATATATATAGAATAGGGATCTTTCTGAAAATATTATTTAATAAAATTTTGTCCAAGAATTAAGAACTGAACTATGTTACCTACTTCATCCTTCTATTAGAAGTTTTCAACTAACTATAGCCCAAACACAGTTACACAGATATAATTTAGATCTGTGTCTAAATTATGAAAGTATTATGACTTCTATCCAACTGAAAGTTCGACTTCGGAAAAAAAAATTATACGAGAGTTTACAGAAAACCCCCTCTCTCCTTCCAGAAAACCCTCTTCTCTTCTCTCCTGTCTTTCTGTCTCTTCCAAAATTTTGTTCATTCGTTCCTACAGATCTCCATTGGAACGATATAGTTATTTATGTGAATTCTTGCTGAAACATACCGCTATAATTCTATTCGTGTTATAACCTTCAAAAAGTTTTATTAGTTACACGCAAAAGTTCGCAGAAAGTCGTAGCGACTGATTTTTGATTATTTTGTTCAATCTCTATTATATACATATATATGGAGTTGTAGAATGAGTTTTAAGTTGACTAAAACTAAGTTGGCTGAACAGTTAACTAAAAATTTACTATATTGATAAATATACAACTATAAATTGCAGTAGACAGCTGGTATAATTGAACCAAAACGAGTTTTTTGAGATATTCGGTAAAGAATCTTAGAAAATTGTTTCCCCTGTATAGCACAGCAGCAAATAGCTAATCTGCTGTATTTATTGAAATGCCTTTGTACAAAAGGGTAAGATGTAAAGTTACAATTTTGCGGTTCGTACCTAGAGGGTAGTCTAATTACTATGGAGCCTTGCTAGAGTAACGTGGTTCAAATGAAACGCACAGTGTAGGTGCTAAGAAAAAGTCAGTAACAAAGTATACGTGACATTTAACTAAAATATTGAAAAGTGTATAGCGTATGTGTATATCCTTTTCTATAACACGCATGTGTTTTATATTTTTTAAATTGATGACCTGCATGTAACTATATTATATAAGAATATAATATAGTTACATTGTTACATATAGTTACACTATACTTACAAAACTTGTATGTATAAGAATACATACAAGTTTTGGGATTAACAATATCACACGATGCATTTACAAGTGATAAATATACATATTTATTGGTAACTATATAGCTTATTAAATTTAAGGAAATTATATTTCATCTAAATGAAGTTCAAAGAAAATTAAGATAACAGGAATAAGGAAATTTTAATATAATATTTCACTCTCCTAACTTGGACATCTGCCGGCCCAACTTTCAGTGGTTGAAGTTCGAACTGCTGGGCTAACGGAGGGACTTCAACGATACTGACGCTTGGACAACATCGCTTCTTTTGCAACATTGTCCAACTCTTAATGATAACCAATCCGCCCACCAACGAGGCGAGAAAGATCCACACGACGATCAATGATGACCCATGTGATTTCACGTGATCCCAGATTGATTGCTGAAACTTTCGATTTAGGTCCTCTTCTGTGCTTCGTACGTAGGTGAGATCGTCTCCTATGATATCAAAGGCTTCTTTTTGACTAATGTTAGGTTGACTAATTGTAGTATTGCTTACCTGGAGCTTAGTTATTGACTACTGGAATATTTAATTGTTCCTGAGATTCAAATAATGGTTGTCAAAGTATGAATCTGATATCCTTCTAGTATTAATTTTTCAGAAAGAGCTTTAGAATTTCTGAGGGAAATCTATTTTTTATCTGTGAAAATCCTTTAATGCTATAATTTTTAACAGCTTTCCTTTTCTTGAAAAACACGCACTCCGCTTAAATTGAACATGAGAAAGAGAATATTTTATAAAGTTTCATTATACAGAGAGTTTATACAGTTTTATATTAAAGTATAGATTTAATTTTAGCTTTTGTTGTAAATGAATCCTATAGAATAATTCTCAAAAGGCTAATCGCATGTACTAATGTTTGCCTACGTTTGTAAATCAAGTGGACTACGAGGATTATTATAATGAACGAATTGCAGTTTCATTATTAAACACAGCCAGTTGAATTTCTGAGTGCGATCGGTTAAAATGCCATTCTCTTAATGGTTTTTCCATGTCAGATTGTCAATGTCGGATTTTGATGCCCATTGCGGAAATTAAGTATTTTTCAGGATAGAGTATTTATTATTCTAGTAAACACGTGTTACTGTTTAAATATTGTATAGCTAGAGAATTGGTTTTATAGTATTGTACATTATTATTGCATTTACAATATGTATTAGTCTATTGGATTGAATGTCCTTTGTATTAGATCTGATTGGCGGACCTTGTGTTTGTGTTTTTAATTAAATGTGTTTAATTATTTATTTGTTATCTTAAATATTTTCTACTATTAACTTCTTTTATTAAGTTGTGTACAAATAATTTTCTTGTCTACGTTTTCTTATTCGTTTATCGAAATATTTGATATGTTTCAAGAACTTTTATCTAAAACCAGTATTAATAAGATTGATTTCATTGATATATTTATTAATGCTGTATTTATATTATTTGATTCAAAGTAATCATCAAGAGCTAGAGTGAAGAGTGAAAGATTTTTGTAACACATTTTAGTGTTTCAAATGTTTTTGTCGAACGGGCAAAAGGAAATCCGAAGAGTATTATAATCATTGACAACTGGTTGTAATACAAAAACTGTTTAATAAAAGATATATAATATTGCCGCGGTCCATTTTAAGAGGCAGCGACGTGGGTCTATTTACTTAGATGAACGTACCTAAACTTACTAAAATTATTAATAGTACGACTTGTCCCTCTTAGAATGGAATGCAGCGGCCTCCTATAGAAGAACTGAGCTCGAATTCTACGAATTAACACGCTTTTCTTGAATGAAATAGACATTTACTACAGCTTCAATTTATTATAAAATAATTTATAGACTAAGTAACCTACTTGCATTCAGTTTATATTTAATTCAACTGTTTTCATTTTCGGTACGTGGCAATATTTTCAACAAAAAGAGGAAAGAGCAGTATTTCATTCAATATTCGTTTTTGATACAACTTTGGATTAATTGTAAGTCACTCATCAAGATATATGTATATTTATGTATATTGTACTCTTGTCATAAGGTTTTGTGAGGTATTACCTACTCTGGTATTCTTGCTCTACTGAATTCGTTACATATTTTTTGAAATACTTTTTATGCTAATTGGGTGTTTCATAAATGCAATATGCAGCTTTAGAAATGATTAACTTAACGAATTTAAAATAATTAAATGAGAGCTAAAGTACTTATAAAAATATAAGTAGCTATAGCTCGTTCTCAAATTGTACTTTTAGATTCGACCCAAAAATTGTGATTTGATATGCTATTAACAAATAATATTATAAGTTGAAATCAACACAAACACAATACGAAGCGCTTTCTTTCGACATTCCTGTGACCTGTTCAGTTATGTCTGGTACGATTGCAACTATATCGCTGTTGAAGAAAATTCGATATATATATATATATATATATATATATATATATATACAGTACGTCCGTTGCCAATAACTTAGTGTGTATGATTATTAACAATTTGAAATTTTGGAGATATATTCTGCTGCCAAATGGGCATCTTTTAAAAATATTTTCAGGTATATAGGGTGTTTTAAAATGGTAAAATGTTACATGAAAAAGTTCACCTTTTTTAAATCGAATACCCTATATATTTTAATTTTATTTAAAACTTTTGGCTATCCTCTAACATATGTATAAGTACCAAAATAATCTACTGAGCGGTTCTCAAGTTACAATCGTTTTTGTAAAAAAAAATGTGAATTTCATATTGTAAATTAAAACGTCGCTGTGTCCACAAACTTCGAGATTTAGAAAGAAAATTTGTTGTCTCGATTGGATAGAGACAGAGAATAGTACAAATTAATTATTTTGGTTAGCTTCAGTTCGATGAGAATTTCATCGGCACAAAGTGAATTGGTTAATTTCAGAATAATTATTTTTTGCACTTTTGTAATCCAACATACAGTTTTAGCTCTTCTGCTACTTATGATAACTTGATGAGTATAAGATAAGAGCCTTATTGATACGAAAAGATAGGTTTTATTTATTTTTGAAATGCATCTCGTATGTTCCTCTAGATTAAGGAAGTTATATCTTTAATCAGTCTGGTCTCCTTGTACTTATATATTATTGTCAAACATGATCGTCAAGAAAGAGACAAAAGAATCTCAATAAAAACAAAGTTATTACGTTTAAGAAACAAATACATCTGTAGCTTATGTTATTAACTTCCTGTCATTAACGTCAGTTTTTGTCTTGTCTAATTTTTTTATTTTTACAAAACCTTATGATTACAATAAACTGAAATAAACTTAGTGAAACTATAATTTGGTTGATCATATATGAACATTTTATTTTATTTAGTTTTGTTTCTCTGTAAATAAAGATTTCGTTTATAAAAGAAAATCTTGACATTTTCTATTTATCTTGAAATTTTGTATTTTATGTACAAAACTACTATCATCTATCTATTCCACTGTCCACGGAAAATATCACAAAAGAATCAAAAATCTAATCAACTTGGAATTGATCAAACGGGAAAACGTTTCTATCTCCAGCTTTTTCTTTTTTCACGACAAAAGAAAGCTGATCTTAAAGCATCGTTTACATTAAAAATATATTTATTCTGGTATTTAAATCACGTACATATATAAACGTTTTTAATTACATTTAAGTATAAGAACCAAATAAATAATAACGACATTACATGCGTCTTTTCTGTTGAACATTCTATTAAAAAGAAGTTGTGTTTACAAATACCAAAATCTTTTTTTTTGCAAACAAAACTGATATTAAACGATTATTAAATTTAAACTAAATATATTTGAAGTTAGTTATGTATAAAACAAATGCACAGTTTTTAAACAATTGTCATGCAACCTGTTTCACCCCCACAGGAGCATCATCAGACATGAGTTTTAATTAAGTGCTAATACAAGAAGTATGGCAACTATGGTCTAAGTATGAACGTGGATGGGGCATGTTGAGTGTAATTTTGCAAGTTTTCCAGTTCCCAATTTCAATTGATTCCAAAATATCTATCTTTCTGCTTTTGTTTTGTACATGTAATATAACTGAATTAACTGTAAATATGTAATTATTTAGGTGTAAATGTGTGGCATAGTGTAAATCTGATTTTACTAATCTAAAGGAAGTCAGATAAATATTTATTGAATCTGACCTTGAAACTACGACCAGTTTGACCTATATATGTGACATTACAGTCTGTACAACTCAACTTATAGCCTCTATAGGGATTTAATTTGTTTTTGAGTTTAATATATTTGCTTAGGTTGTTATTAGTTTTGAAATCAACATTTGTATTTTCAGTTTTTAAATATTTGGTTATTTTGTTTGTTGGATTTCCGAAATATGAAATTGTTTTGTATGAGTTTTGGTATGTATCTCTTTGTTGTGGGTAAATAAGCTTTAAGGATCTGTTGAGTTTTCTTTTTTTTTATTGTTTATTATGTTAATTGTTTCCTTTATACCCATTATTTGCAGCTGTTTGTTTGATACGCTGTAGTACGATGCTAAACTGAATGTTACTGAGTGGAATGTTAAGCATTCTATGATAGTGGACTGAAAGCTTGTGAGATTTTTAGTGCATGGACGTATTATATATTGTAATACCTGCTTGTGTATGTTTATGCAAGATATTAAATTTATGTTTGTATTGTTTTCTGCTTATATTAGTTTTTTCTTTTCCATTTCGATTGTGAATTGTACGTGTTTGTCAAAGTTATTTATAAATACAAGCAAATTATGTGTCTGCTGATTGTACCTTTCCAGTAATCAACTACAATTTTGCATACCTATACCAGTATTGAATATAACTTTTAAGTACGGTAGGACGTCGATTATCTGATCGTCGATTATCCCAATCACCGCTTATCCGAACACTAATTTCTTTATTATGTATTTAATTTTTACGTTAATCCTCGGTATTGTTTAAGTTTTTCGCCAAATGACGTAAGCTACTTAGCATGTCTTGTATACTTTTTCAAGTGTTCGATAAAGTTCGTTTATCCAAACTATGCCCGGTCCCAATTACTTCAGATAATCGGCATCCTACTCTCTTCGTTTTTCTATGTGGTT
>WYDF02049511.1:0-12149 GCA_009867245.2 Adranes taylori | reverse complement strand
GGTGATCCATTTAAGAAAAATCAAAAAATTATTAATTTCAGTTTTGATTCACACTGTACACAATTTTTGTAATATTCAATAACATAATGGTGAACTAACATATGTTTGATTTATTCTGTAAAAACAAAACGCCAAGTATATTTCAAAACAATTTTATAATGTTCAGGTCAAAAATATGTACATTTTTTGTGCGTAACCTTTTTTGATACCTGTTATAATAACAACTATTAAGAGCTTTGATGCACAATGATTCACCTTGTATTTCCAAATGTAATATATAAACTCGTATCTATAATATCATAACCAGTAACATATCCAACCAGAGATTTGGGAGGTGGAAGATACAAACTCATACAAAATGAGAGGAGAGGGGCTACAAATTGAATCAAAATGAGATAACCGATAGCAACGGACTACAAAAAATGATGAAACACTTTCTTCTTATATTTATGAATTTTGTTGTTATAAAGGAATTGTTTAAAGGTTATAAAGGTTGTCTTTCAGAATTGTAACTACGCATATTTTGCAGAATTTTTCAATTTCTAATGTAGTATAATGGACTATTTCTATAAATTTGTGTTAGACGATTCAGGTTGTATGCATAAAAGCGGATATAATTTCTTACTGCGCATTAGTACGGACTCACGAAATCGTCACTATTTATTACACAGGAATTACGGGCAATGAACCACATTTTCTCAACACAAATCCCAAAGCCCAGGACGAATCCCAAGACAAATAATAGCGCGTGTAATAGTATCCTAATATAGGAAGCAGGAGCAATTCAAGATTTCGCTCATGAAAGTATGTTTGAGGAACTCAAAATCAATTCTTGATGTCACATTTGCTTCAACAACATTAATAATAAAGTAAAAATGGTTTGTATGAAGAAAAAATAATCTCAGTGAATATCGTGCTGCAGAGTATATAATCTGCAGCAAAGAAGAGTCATACAAGCTACGAATAAGTTTAGCGGTTTCAACCCAAAACTTCAAACTTGACCAACCAGCAACTTTTGCTGTAAACAAAATCAATGCTGAAATACTGCTTAAATGTTTTTTGCATAAGATTGAGAAACTTGATCTAAATAAAACAATCAATTCAGTAAAACTAAAAATCTATCTAAAACTCGCCGTAACATGTTTTTCAAACAGTCTCTTCTCAACAAGAGTACTCTATCGCTGATGTGATGAATTTGCTGAAGTGCGTCGAAGGCAACGTTACGTAAATTCTTTAAAAATTACATAAAAAAATAAGAATGATATGTAACAAAAAATATTATACAAAAATGATGTTAGTTATATCGTTCCTATGGTTTCTTCTCCAAACCTCCCATAATTTTTTTAAATTATTTTCTCGCCCTAACCTTCAACCCATAACTAATTTACACAATCCCCGCATCCATTCCTTAGACTCCCTTCCATTCAATTCCTTCTCATTCATTCCAGCAGTTTGTCCATGTAAAATTTCTTTTTACACAAATTATTGATTTTCATTTATCAAATTTAAATCGCCCTCTTATTAATTTCACCCATTATTCTCTTCATTACATCTGTGTCCCTTATTCCATGCCCCATGCACTCCCTCCAATTAACCGCTTCCATCCTTTGTTTATCCGTTTGTCACATGCACATACCCAATGCTCCCAAGCAGGGCCTGCTCAAAGCTAACCAGGGCTGCGGGAATAAACACTCAAGGGGGCCCGCTCCCCACTTAAAAGGACAATATAATAATTTATAAGCTGTGTAAATAATCTATATAATGTATATGCTGCGGAATATTGCTAATCATATAAAGTATATTCGCGCTGATGGAATAAAAGGAAAAAGTGTTAAACAAGTGCGAATTTGTGCGTCAGGCAACGTGAAAAAGTCTGGTGATTAAGGAACAAATAGGAAGACAGTTATTTGAATCTGGTTTTACATAATAATTTATAGCGTGTATAAAAAGCGATAGTTGCACATTGTGAAATAAATATGATCAAAGGCAGAAAAATAAGTGGAAGTGTTTCTAAGAGAGAGATCTAAAATCGTTGTAAATATAATATAGTTGGGTGTACTGTTATAAATACAGTTGACGTGAAAAGAAGCATTTGAAACGGCGTTTTTGTTGCAGAGATATGTAAATAAACTGAATTAAGGTTGCCAATAGTAGACTCGTTATAAAATTAATACATCATTTTTATTCGGAAAGAGAATAGGAGAAAGGGTATAATGTCGATGGACAGATATGCTAAGCGGTCGGAAAGTAGACAGTGTAGATTGTGGAAAAGATAGAAAAACTGCTTGGGATAAGGGAAAAAGGAAAAGATCAGAGAGTAAAGGCAGAAAGGTTGAGAATCTAGAAGGGATGATGCGGCAGATGATGGGAGTGTAAACTGATTTAATAAAAGAGCTGAAGGAAATATGGGAAGAGAAGCAAGAATGATGAAGAAGGAGAGTGAGGAGGTAAAAATGTCAAAGAAGGAGAGCGATGAGACAGGAAATGCTAAGAAGGGAATGTAGACCAAATAAAGTTGTTAGTTTGTGGTAAAGAAGTGAAAACCAAAGAAGAGATACAGAAGAAAGTTACATCAATGTCCAATACATTGATGTAAAAATTGTGGATATGTACAGATTGGGAAAACAGAGAATAGAAGGGAAAGGTAGATCGATATTAATAAAGCTGGAGCATTTTAAGCAGAAGAAGGAGGTGACGGGAAAGGAAATCAAGCTGATCGGCACACGAAGGTATATTGCCAATGATTTAACAAACAAAGAAAGAAAGGTGCAGAATAGGATAAGAGGCGCAGCTGCGGAGTTAAAGAAGGGAAAATAAGAGTAATAATGGCGTAAATGGATATGGTGTGAGAAGGAAGAAAGGTTTATTAAAGAGGGTGGAATTGATAGTGGAAGAGGAAATGTGGGGAACAGCGAGGGTAGCAGCAGGGAAAACTGAGTGAAGAGTGGGATAGAAGGGGCGATAAACAAGAGGAAGAGAAGCAATCTAAAGAAGAGAACTACAGGGGTGACAGAAGATGGGAGAAGAATGGAAGTAAAATATGGAAATGTGATGAAAAAGAATAGCGATTATATTAGATATGGAAGACAGAAATAAAAATTTTTAAAGGGGAGTGACGCTGGTGATGGGAGATGACATGATATTCGAATAATTTTCTTATTTATATAACACATTTTGCTTCTTTTTGGTATTGTTTCATTATTATTTGTAATTTGCAGTTCATTACATGACAAAAAAGATTTATTATTATTATATTATATATTATAAGCAGGACTACCTGCGAGTACATACTGCAATAGATTCGTACAAGTATCATACCTCGGCTGAGTTTCTCACAATGCATATTTTCTTTTATTGTATGTTAGCGTTGCATCTTCCTCTCAGAAATTCTACAACTTCTTTCCCTATCATTCATTCAATACTCATTGACCCTTTCCTAATTCCCTCGCCAAAACCTTACTATCATCCTTTTATATTCTTTCATAAAAGTGTCAGAGTGATAGCAAAAGCGTATGATGAATATGCTAAATAAAAAACATGGATTGAATAAAATTGCAGAAAGAATAATAGCAACTAGATTAGAGATGGAGGATACAAAACATTTTTCTAAATGGCCGTTTGAAGTCCAAGTGAACGTTGTAATTAAAGCAGCTACAGACAAGGCTAATGATGATACTGATCCTCAGCGTAAAACAAAGCATTGCATAATTATCATGGCTGATATACAAAAAGCTTTCAGATTCAATTGCGAAGAGTCTAATAACCCGTAGACCGTTATTCAGAAAGAATTGTGCGACAGAAATCTGTCATTCTATACTTCAACAATGATTGAGAGTAATGTACACGACCAATTAATACACTACCAATTCCGGAGGTTTCCCATAACATTTGGAGATCCACAGGGTTCAGTTTTGTAGACTCTGCTCTGAAATGATTCGTATGACGATCAAATGATACGGAGTGCTATTCTTGAAACTTCCGTCTTCGACTAGGACCTATAATTTGTGGAGGATTTGGTGCTAAAACATACTCTAAACCAGTGGTTCTTAACCTTTTAATGACCGAGACCCCCTGAAATTCTTAAAAGTTTTTCTGGGACCCCTCACCTATCCTGTTTCCTTTTCTGAAACATAGTTCTAAAATATTTTTCAGAATATAGTTTGGAGAAATAGATTATATTTGATACTTGGAGAAATAGATTAATAGACTATAGTTGAAGAAATTGATGATAGTTTGGAGAAGTACATATATAATTTCAAAATCCAATCAACAACTAATTTCTGCGGTCCGCGCAAATAACTTTGACAATCACTGCTCTAACCATGCAGCTCTAAAACACACACAGGAATGGCTATTTTACGATTTATAAATATTTATTTAATGTTAAACATTAAATATTAATAAACCATAACAGAAATGTTAACTTGATTAATTGTAAATGGTAATTGGTTAATTTCTTTAATAAATGTGCTGGTAGATTCGAACAAGAGGAGCTGTTTTATAGAATTTTCCAACTCCACTTTCTTTATCTCACTTCCAAGCTGCCCTCAGGTTTTGTAAAAAAACCTGATTCAAAAGTTCCAACCATCCAAGGTCATCTTAGCATTTACATAGGGGAGCGGGGCATAAAAGCCATATGTAATAATTCAGGGCTATATAAAACTTATAAGCCATATATAGTAGAACATCCCCTTTATCGGTTGTATATAGTGGAAAATATGGGTGCCTCCCTTCTATACATAATATGACCGCCACTGTTTTCAACTATAATGTATGTTTTAGCTATAAGCTAGATACTAATACTAAATGTACTATTGTTATTCATAGAAATTCTGGTCAGGAAATAATTGAAAACATTAGTTTTATTTTAATTTTACGACACCAACCGCCTTTTTGGTAGAAATAAAAATTCGTCTTATAAAATATTAATTTATAAATGCAACCAACATTACATTTGTTAGAGTAGTTGGTAATTGATGATTCTTAATTAGTCGGTACTGGCGGTGATGGCTCTAATGAGGTCGGTATTGGCCCTAATAATGGATGAAATGGCGTCAAACATCTTGAACCATCCACTTTTTTACGACGTTTGTTATAATTAATAATTGTAATGATAGTTTCCTTGTTGGTATTACGTACCGATTAAAATTAAAATCAATGTTATGTGTTTTATCAAAAAAGCAACACAATAGATCCTATTTACTCTTCAATTAATATTTATGTTTTGTTTCAGATTATAACATGTGCTACTTTAAAATCTGCAACATGGGCAAAAGGAAAACTTTATATCAACATATGAATACAATGCCACGGCTCACTCAAAATAAAAGTAAAATGAAATAAAATAAAAATATAAACACCACGCGTTCAGAAAATGAACAAAATTATTTTACACAAATTAAATGAACGATATAAAAAATAAAAATTAACTCCATACAGGTATTGTGTACTTGTCAGCTAGTCCTACAAATGAATCAAAAATCATAATTTATTTATTATTCTATATTATTATTAATATATTATGTAGCATATTATTATATTTTGTTAATATAAAAATTAAATATGCCGCTAAGCTTATATAAATAAAAAATATATTTTAATGTAATATTATTTTGTTGCTTATTTGTGAACGAACCTTTTATAAGAACATAATTTTACGGACAATGAAAACCCATTTAGAAACCAATATGCCTAGTACCCAATTTCCGATTCTAATCCAAACTACATGGTTTATACTATAAAAATTAAAGAATAGTACATTTCTTCTAGTTCGATGTTTATAAATGCCTATTAGAACTATTAGGTTATTATTCTAACCAGAGATCGGAGTCGAGGTCAAGGAGATTGGAATCAAACATTTTTAAAGGAGTCGGAAGTATGTTTAAAAATACGAATCCCCACTCTCATATAAAAATATATCTTCCTTTCCTCCAAAAAGGTAATTTTTAAAATAATTTCAATTAATTATAAACGAAAAAATTTAATTTGATGCATTTTTGACCATTTCAAGTTAAATGATGAAAAACTTATTATACAGGGTGAGGCAACAGTACGTCCGTTTACAATAACAGTACGGTGTGTATAATTGGTACCAATTTGAAATTTTGCGGATGCGGTATGTTGCGGTACAAATATCTTCAGGTATACAGGGCGTTTCAAAAAAGTGTGTGTTAAATGAAAAAGTTTACTTTTTCTTTAATTTTATTTAAAACTCTTGGCTATCCTCTAACATTTGTAGAAGTATCCAGTATATTTTTACAGCAAGTGCTGTAGAATTAATTTTTTAGTCGATCCATATGTAATGTCCCTATACCTATCTTTAGTGGTTTTTACTATAAACATAAAATTTTAAATTGCATAGTATTTACTGCTATTTTGTATAAAATAAAATTGCCAATTATTTAAAATAAATTAAGGTTGATTTAAAGTTCATTTATCAAAAACATTATAAAACAAGAACAAAATAAATTTTATAAAAAAACAAGTAGCTAAGTCAATTGTGATATTTATTCTCTATTTGCAGAAGTAATGAAACAAACAAAACCTAAGGTAATAAATGCTCAAAACGTCTCCCCCCCCCCCTTGCTCAAAACAAAGATTTATTCTGTATAAAAACTCCATCTGCACTCTTCGTACTTGTTGAGATGCTATGCTTCTATAAGCGTTAATAATTCTCTGCTTCATGTTTTCTGCTGTTGTTGGAGGTTCCGCATATATCACTTCTTTTATATATCCCCATAAGTAGAAATCGGGATGTGTAATATCGGGTGACCGAGCCGACCATTTTACAGGACCAGTTGTTCCCAGCCATCTCTCGGTACACGTGTTATTAAGGTAATCTCGTAGAACAATAGAATTATGCGATGGTGCTCCATCATGCTGCAACCACATGTTTCCTCGAATTTCAGGAGGAGCATTTGCCAATAATTGGGGTAATTGGTTTTCTTAAGTATACTGGCCCAGTTAAGATGATTTTGAAAAAAATGCGGGTGTATAATATACTCGCCAATAAACCCTCCCCAGACATTGACGCTCCATCTAGGCTGCCAGTCCACTTGTCAGAAAATTCTACGATTCTCAACTGCATTATAATGAAAATTATGTTTGCTTACGGAGTCATTCTTGTGAAAAGCTGCCTCATCAGAAAATAATACATACAGAAAGAAAGATGGATTTTCTTCTAACTTTTGAGTGGCGCAATTACAAAATATAACACCTCTGTCAAAATCCTCTTCTGTAAGCTCTTGATGTAACTGAATATGGTAGGAGTGCAATCGATTTTTTGTCAAAATTCGTTGAACAGATCTTTTATTTACACCGGTATTTTCACTAATTTTTCTTTGACTTACATTTGGATTTTCTGTAATTGCCAATAGAATGCTTAACTCATTTTCTTCATTTGTTGCCCTTTTAGGTCTCTTGGTTTTAGTGTAACATACATTTTCAGTCTCCATAAATCTTGTCATTAGCTTCTCGAAAACTGTCTTTTCCAGATGTCTCCTTCTGGATATTTTTCTCTATAAATTCTACTCGCCAAAAACGGGTTCCTTTCGGATGCACCCGATGAGAAAATCATATCTACTAATTCAGTTTTTGAATAATTCATTTTTTACGCAAAACAAACAATCTTAACTTCACTTTTGACAATTTAATCTGACAACTCGCATTCTTGCTTTCTTATTTTCATTTGCTTTTTTTTAATTTTCTCGCTAACTTGATTATCTTATTATGCATATGTATAACATTGCAATTTTAAATTTTCATGATTATCGTAAAAACCGCTAAAGATGTATAGGAACATTACATATGAACCGACAAAAAAATTAATTCTACAGCACTTGCTGTAAAAATATACAGGATGGTCCATTTAAGAAATATACAGGAAGGACCATATACAGGATGGTCCATTTATATCTGATAATAAAAACAAGGTACAGGTATTATTTTCTGACCTTAACCAATCGGCATAACAAATTTTATTTCTAAATCTCGAAGCATTTGGACACACCGACGTTTTAATTTACAATATGAAATTCACAATTTTTTGACAAAAACAACTGTAACTTGAGAACCGCTGAGCAAATTACTTAGATACCTGAAAATATTTTTAAAAGATGCTCATTTGGCAGCAGAACACATCCCAAAAATTTCAAATTGTTACCAATCATACACATCAAGTTATTGGAAACGGACGTACTATTGCCCCACCCTGTAAATGTAAAATTGGAAAAAGGTATACGCAAATGTAAATTCAGTGCTTAGAGTGGAAAAGCTACTTGTGGTCCAACCGAATAGAAATGGTATTTTTTAGCAGCAGAAAAAGAAGAAAAGAAGGGTGTGAAAGTTTCAGAATAGATGTGGAATAAAAGAAACATGATGAGAACACAGTGGATTATTGGATTGTTTGGAAGGATGTTATCGGTCAGAGACCTATAGTTGCCATAAACAAATACAAATTTTCTATGCTGGACATTTTCTTAATTTCTTTTTCTGTAAGTTTCAACTAAATTTCAAGTAAATAAGTAGCTAATAATCAGTAATTAATAAATAATACAATTTGAACGAGTAAATTGATACAGTGCTTAACTAAGTATTTTCACCAACATCGGATGATATCAAAGCGTTCATATAAAGGGGTGTGGAAATACATAAACAATATGAACATTCGCAAGATAAGTAGTCAAAGCAATAAAAGAGACAATGTTTCTCTTAATCGGAATGAGTAATGACTTTTCTAGCACGTGCGCTTGTTCAAACATGTCTTACTAAACTCGCTGCAAAATACTAACACCGATGCAAAGTATAGATGTATGTATGATCTAGTTAGTTATCTCATGGGTGTTTTGATTTCTACGCACTGAAATGACGGATTTTCCTACAATAAACCATATCTTAGCGTGTCACAGATTTATAGATATTTTGATAACCCGATGTTTTCATTCCGAACTCGAAGACAATATTTTATATTATGTAAACTTACCCGACTTTCTTAATTACTTTGGGAACCGTGCTATTTTGAACTCTGTTCATGTACATTTTACACCTCGAAGAAAAAGAAGTGAAAAAAAAAACGTTAGAAGATAAAATGTTAGTTAATCAGTAAGCGATTTCGGGATTACTAATGAATAGGATATAGAGTGGAAGAATAGTTCAGCGTTTGCATAAATTAAAACTAAGAAAACGAGAAAGCCCATGAATTCGTCCATTTGATATTATTATGAATTTTTTTGTTTTACGGAATATTTATGTATATAAATACTACCATTTCACATCTAGTAAGGAAAATTACTAAGAAATTTCCTTAAATTTTAATATACGATAAAATTTCTCAAACTTATATTCGATTTTACTTATTATTAATTTTTATTAAGTAAAATTAAATCACATTATAAATTTACATAACAGGATTTCTATTTTTTATAAGTTTATGAACAGTACATATAAATATCATAAAATACAAATTGGTTTGTTACCTGATTATCATCAGTATTTATTTCTTAATCTGCAATTAGTTTAGGTATATCTGTTACATCTGATACATTATCCTTATTGGTGCCTTTATAATTGCGTTTCTCACGTTTGCGGTATTTCCATTTCTTAGTTGAAACCAGTTCAATTGGTGCAGTTTTTTGCCTAAACAGAGAAGTGTGCTTGGCTTTAAATCTGATTGCCTTATCCTTATAATGCTGGACGTCGGTCTCCGTTGTATTACGATATTGTTCCCAAGGATGAATATTTGGCTCAGGTACTACTTTTTCCTTAAATTCCTTCAGTTTCTTTCTAAATTTCTGGAAATTCATCTGAAAGTCCTTATCATCCACGTATTCAGCCTAAATTTAAATAGAAATATTAAATTAATGTATGTGTGATAGTATTACTTTAAGACGTAAATAACTATTAGTTAACAGGGTTGAAATAACATCAGATTAAAAAAAAACAAAAAAAAAGATTTTTTAGATTTTTATTCAAAAATTCTATAATAAAAATTTAAAATATGCACCAACAGAATCATTATATTTCATTATACGGATAAGGCTGTGGCTCTCTCTGTATCATGTGTTGTATCTAGCAAATTAAAGAATTTTCCTGCAAAAACTTTTCTTGTTCAAACAAGCTTACACCATGCAAAAGATATGGACTATATAAGGTATAGGTTTATTTTCAAGTGATCAGTTCTGCATAGACTTATAAACTTGTTGAATCAAGTTATTACGAAATAACATCTGATGAGATAAACCATTAAGGTACCAAGTCATCTCAATAAACGAGAATGATAAGGAACTTTAACCATCAAAGTCTACCTTTTGTAATTAACATATCTAATTCCTCCCAAAGTATTAGCAGAAACGCGCTATAACGTAGATTAAATTAATGTACATGATAGTATTATTTTTATACGTAAATAACTGTTATCTAATAATGAGGTAAATTATTTCAATAATGTCAATATGCAGTTTTCGAAATAATTAATTTACTTAATTATTAAATAATAGTTATTTACGTCTTAAAGTAATACGATCATACATACATTAATTTAATCTCAAGTGTAGCACGTTTCTGTTAATAAATAGGGATGAATTAGAGGTATTAATTAGAAAAGGTAAACTTTGTTAATGGTTTATCTCATCAGGTATTATTTCGTCATAACTGTATTGTGAAAGCTTATAAGACCTCCGTAATAATAATGCACGTGCGTATTATATAGACAATTTTCAAATTGATTTGAACGAGGCGAGGTGGTGCACTTAACAGAGCAATGCGTTTTGATTAACTAATTGCAATGATGCGTAGTGAATTATAGAATTTACTAACGAAGGATACTACCCATGTCAAAAATGCATCTACCCTTCCTCGGTTTTTAAGCCAATTTGATGTCCCATAACGCCAATATGCAGTTCTTGAAATACTTAATTTACCTAATTAAGAAATATTAAAATTTTTAGGATTTAAAAGCTATTAAATATTATTATATTACAAACTAAAATAAATATTGTTACAAATTAAAAATAATACTAACATCTGTACTTTTGCTGTATTTACATCGTTTTCTGAACAGTTCCAAATGGTCCATAAATTGATCATTCACTGGCACTTCCTCTGTTAAACAGATATCCATGACTTCCATTACATATGGGAAATTCATATGGCAACAAGCTTGTTTTAACATGGCCCCTAATATTTCTATATTGATTCTATAAATTAAAAAAAAAAACACAAGTTAACACAAGAGAGCGCTACACAAACCTCACAAATTACAAAATTCATATTGTTAATAAAATACTTTCATTACAAGATTGAACGTTCCTGTGTATACGAAATCCTGTGTATACGTTTAAGAATTTTTCTTAAACTACTGAACCGAAGTAAGGAGATACAAACGATTAATAAAAAAACCAATTTCTTTTTTTTTTTTAGATAAAAAATAGCAAAAATCCACATTTTAAGTTGTCAAAAACTTTAGTAGGCGCTAAGAAGCTGAAATTATACACATATGTGGCACATTATAATCTGCTTCTAATTGAATTACTCCCATGCAATATCTTTAATAAAACGCGACGTTGGCAATTTAAAATTTAACCAACTATTGTCTATACCTCTATTCTATAAAAAATTCAACATTCAAATAAATTTTGTTAGGTAGCTAAACAAAAATCAAGATGGCAAGAAATCACTTCTTTATGACCACATTTGTAAAAACTACAAGATCGGTATATTTAACAGCACAAATTGTTGAAGTTTTATTTGTTTCTTTAATACGAACGGAAATAATTAAGATAATGCATTTATTTTGCGAGGTTAAATTGGCGCAAAAACCTTATACACTTATCCACCAAACTCTTCTTTTATACAAAAAGAGTTCCAAAACGATGTTCCCAAACAAAATTAGAATGTCATTCCAATCGGCTCAATAGTTTAACGTGCTTCCCAAAGAAAAATTTTAAATCGAAACTGTTTATGAATCGTACACATACAAATTGGTGGACGTGTTTGTCACCCTTTTTTTCATATACTGGAAGTCCTACGTTTTGTTATAAAACAAAAGTTGAACCATTTAGTTTCGACTGTCACCTATTAAGTCGTCTATGAAATTCAATTAGCACAATAGTGTTTAGGGTAAACTAAACAACATTAGTCTAACCTATAAATCG
>WYDF02049500.1:0-12149 GCA_009867245.2 Adranes taylori | reverse complement strand
TATCATGTCGGTGTTTCAACTATAAACTTTTATTTATTTATCCTATGACCCGAAAACACCGACATGATAAATACACAATAAAATTGTGCAGCTTTATGTTTAACTTTAAATATCTCGAAAAATAATAACTTCATCGTTATGAAGAAAGAGTATGTTATTTTCATAGAAAGTATTGGAGAATAGAAAAATTGAGCTAAAATGACAATTCCATCAGTGGCGTAGAATTTAGGAAGGACCAAACGCTCACTTGCCCCTGTCGTGCAAACTTTTATTTAATATTTCTTAATCATATAAATCTTAAATAGATGTACTTATTATTAATATACAGTATGAGCCAAATTATTGAATTTAAATACTTCCACTTGAGATATCACAGAGTTGAAAGGTATTAGTCGCTAGTGAGTGACTGACACCAGCAGACTTTAAATGCTACTTCAAATGATCATCAAATAGAAATAGAAAACTTGATAATTTTGAAAACTATAGAAAACTTGATAATTTTATTGCATTTTACGTAATTAGTAATGCATTCCAAATTTTAAATCATTTAAACTATTTCTAATATTTTCAGTGAATGATCGTAGTTCAAGATACGATAGCGGCAGTAGAGCTTATAGTGGAGGTTCCCGTAGTGGAAACTATAATGTCTCAAGCCGAAATCAACCGAGTTCATCTGATCGCTGGTCTCAACAATCGTCGTGGAGGAGCCAAAGTAATCAAGGAAGTAATTGGAACAGCAGTCAAAATTGGAGCCGCCAGCCGGATAATTCCAGTTGGTCAAGTGGTTCCAGTGGTTATGGTGGTTACAATAATTCAGGAGGATGGAATCAACAACAGCAGCAATGGAAATATGGAAATTATGGCTCAGGATCAGGATACAGTAGTGGATATGGTCATAGTGGTTATGGCGGCGGACAATATGGCAATTGGCAGGTATCTTTTTATATTAGAGTGACAACCCTAAGTATTGCATGGTTTTTCTTTCCTATTTTCTTTTTTATAAAGATTTTATTTCTACTTGAATTATCAAATATTTCTTTGTCTGGAAGAGTAATTTTTCCGTCCAAATCTGATTTTTAATGATCTGCAATGGCAAAATATAAAGTACTAATTAATAACAATGGATTCATCAAATTATTATTTTCACTAAATTAATAACTTGTATCTGTGAATAATTTGAATTCTTTACGGAGGTTTTGAATCGTTTTTAGGTTTGCAAACTTTGATTGGTCCTGTAAATTTATATATAATTTTTTTTACGTAACCTGTTTTTGTTCTTACGCTTATAATATCATTTGGATTTTTTTGTCCTTCACTTCAATTTATTTGTCAACATATTCAGTCGTTTCATAACTGAAGGATTTAAAATACATTTTAAAACCTCAGTATTCATGAAACCACAGACATCTTTTTACGTATCACAATAAAATGAAATCGACCCAGTAAAATAATTCTTATTACTTTCGGGCAAGATTATACAAGAAATGTGTATAGCTGAGCTGGTTTCTTTATTGCGTGATTCAGCTCTACATCAAATCGACAATATTCCGCTGGTATTACCAATTTTAGAATAAATAACTGAATTGATGATTCATCCTACTTCTAGTCCAGGCATAATATCAATGATTTTTTTAATTGACAATTTTGGACAACTATTTTTTCCATGGTTTAATTGTGTATCTTTATTGCACAATATTTTTTGTCTTGGTTTCTTTTGAGACATCTTGATCATTGCGCATTTACCTATTATTTGCTATGAAATCGCAACACGTACTGTGGAAGAGATTTACAATCCATTATTGTTAATTCTTGTAGTTCTCTGTTTTTGGGTATTTATTTGTTATGTAAATATTACGGTTATAGCTAAAAAAGCCGTTCTGTAATGATTATAATGGCGGTTCTGTAGATTATAACTTGAAATTTCTACAAGCAAACATGTGAAAACAGCTGTACACTTCTGCAGCGGAGAAAAAATGTATCAAAAGAATGTGTAACCATCTCAAGTAGCAGCCGTTATGGGGAAGGGTGTTTTAAGCGAAATTAGTAATTAGGGATTGCTGTGATTTTGTGCTCCAGTATTTGTGGATTGCCTACAATAATTTGCCTGGAAGAAGTTAGTGTATATCTAAAAACAAATGGAAAAAGGTTTTTCCTGGTTTTACCTTATACCTCCAAAACTATAAACGTTGATGGTTTTTAGGAAAACCGGAAAAGAAAACTTTTTTAGCTATAACCCTAATTTAAGAGAAAAAACAGGTTGTTGAGAAATTCGTAAACAGTCCACGAAAAGGGGCTAAAAATCCGAACTTTGCCGATTTGTTTTATACAAACTACTATCGTATGATCTAATGACTGCATTTGATTCTATTGATCAATAATTTAGATAAAACATATCTAATTAAATTGATTTGCATTTTAGAATCAGTATGGATCTAGTGGAGGTAGTCAATCAAGCCAACAAAGTTATTCACAAATGACTCCTCAACAACAAGCAGCTGCATGGGCGCAGTATGCACGACAGTTTAATCAAACACAATCGGGGCAGAAATAATAGTTATATTAATCGTAAATGAAAGTATTCACAATTCATTTAAGAATATTAATTTTTTTACTATATTGAACATGTACTTTAATAGTTTTATGTGTAGAAGAGTCAGTTAATTTGTTATAAATATTCGTAAAATAGGTGTCATGAAAAGAATTGAATAAGTTTCCTAAATTTAAAGAAAAATATCTTTATTTTCTTTAACAAATCTAATAATTGAACTATTTTTTATAGTTTAAAAAAATGATATTTAGGTAGTTTTGCTGTAGTTATCTAAACTAGAATCTTTAATTTGTACGTACAAAGATAATACGTAATCGAGAATAATCAGCAACAAGTTTTTCTAATTTATTAATTACAATATAATTTTTTTGAAAGTTTGACTTATCAAAATTATTATATATTAAAGTGGCTTTAATTTAATTCAGTGTATACTGTTATAAAAGTTAAAAACTTGATATTTTTTTACAACACTAACTGGAAGCTATTAGAACACATATTTCTTCGAATTTGTTTATGTGCTTGAAAATAAAAGTTTTAATGTATCTCACTTATATAATTACGAAAATAAATACTGGATTTAGAGAAACTCTCACACCCCTTTGAGTTATCCGTTATTGCAATGTTCTCTGCGGGTTATGGGATTATTTTCAGAGCACTTTGGTCAAGGGCTTTCCAAAGGTCTGAGTTCTTTCTAAGGTCTTTCAAGGTGGTTCATATTTTGGCGTTTTAGGGCTTTGATCTTAAATTATCTCCTCTTAGTTTTTCTATATTTTTCGACAAATATCTTATTTACTGTTCAGATTTATCTTGCTGGACAAATCTTAATTCATTATCAACTTCTTTTTCTTGAATTATGTAATTCTCATTACAAAATTCTTTATAATGATTGATTTGTTCTAGAACTTCATGCATAGCGTGTCAAAAATTATTCGTAAATCTGTTCCTTAAAAGTTATTGGAAACTTCGAAATAAAGTCTTAAACACAGTTATAAATATCTTGTCTAATAACAATGGCAAGCATTGGTTGTAGTTCCAATAACTACACAAAAACTTCATAACATTTCAATTCCTTAAAATCAGTTTGATCTACTATGAAATACAGATACCCGAAGTATGCTCCATATTTTCCTTGTAGGCAGTAGAAACGGTTTCGAAACCAGATCATTTTCCATTGAGATCTGATCATTTCCATTGCCTCTCAAATCGGGTATTCTTTCTGTCTTGTTATTTGAGGCAAGCAGATTACGTAGGAGTATTTTATTGTAGCTATATTTCTACGAAAGTTAATTTTTTTGCGGTTTAAAATATATTTTCAGGCTCTTTGATTTGATGAGCTAATTCTCTTTCTTTTCTTTTCTTTCTTATTTATAACGTCGGCCTATTTCCGTCCCTAGGACCAGTCACAGATCCAATTCTCTTTATAGAAGAAAACTTAAAATTTCATTGTCTTCTTCATCTTATGAGTTCATCTAGATATATTAGGGCATAAATATAACAATGGGAGGAAAGTTAATTAAAAGTTGAATAATGTTGCGAAATTATAGAATAGTGGAATTACACGAAACTTGTAACACTCAACATTCATGAGGCTCAACCAAAATTGATTGCTATTTTCCTGCTAATTGGCTCCAAGAAGTTGAATCGCATTTGTGTAAGCTTTGTAAGGTCTGTTTAACAAGCCACCTATTGTATTATTAGAATTTAATTACATTACAATGAAATGAAAGCATCGTTGTATTTAGTGTTCTTAATAACTACAGTCTTAAAAGTTAACAAATTAAGTGACTCAGATGTATAAAACATATGTATACATATTTATCTCTTTGGATAATGTTTAATTTTTAAAACTTGATTTAACCTTAATATTTTTCTAAATATTTGTAATTTTCGTATGATTTATATTTATATAGTTGTGAATTTGTATCAGATAGATACCATTTAAATGTTATAAATGTTTATAATAGAATTAAGTTATATTTAGCTTTATTCGCTGAATGATTTTGATCGATTGGTACTTATGTGTTTATATCGCACGGATATGCGTAAATGTGTAGATATAAATGAAACATATAACGCCTAAGTCAGGATTATTAAGTTTGCGGTCAAAATTTTTGTACGTGATAGAAGGGCTAATGTAATGAAACTATTTCTTTTAATCTGTATTAATTGTAAAAGTAGTTTATCTATAATTACATAGTTTGAAGGAATGTAAACTTATATTTCAGACAAATTAAAAAGAACTAGTATGTAATAACGTTTTTTTCTTTAATTTTTTACATCTTTGATTATCAACAATGTATTGTCTGGTCTTCCATTCCAAAAGTTGGTCTTGCACTAGTGCCTGACAAATTTCTATTTTCTCCTTCAACACAATTTAGTCCATTTATTCACTTCTTGCAAACATTCTATATAGCTTGTTTATTACAGCCGCACCTCTACACTTTACATGTCTTCTGCCTTCTCTTTTATAAACCGACACAATTTGACCTTTATCCTTCTAGCCACTTTCCCTTCACCAGAACTTATACACGTTACATACTTTATTCGGAATCAATCAGGTCTCCCACATTGATTCCCGACAAAATCCTTTTTTCATATTTATTTGTTTTTCATTCTTTATATTTTATTCATCATTTTTTCCAAACCCCGCACTTTGCGTTCCATTATTTACTCATCCTGATCCATAATCATAGCCTCTATTCCAGAAAGGGAACTGGAATATAGAGAATAACGTCCAGAGATCATGCGGGAGGTTCTATAATTGATTGATTTAATGAATGCTACAACAGTTGAGTTAGAGAATACAAAACAATACTATTAGCGGCCAAACTAGCCTAGCGCATGCCTACTGCTATAAATTTCCCAATAATCCGACAGACTTCCGATTTATTATGACTTTCGGAACTATATATTCCTAGTTTTGCTCCGCCTGTACCGAAAAACGAAGCTCCCATAAGAAAGGATAGCTGCTACAGTTCCTAACTAATTTTCAAGGCTATTTCTGACACCAATTTTTTCGATGTATAAGCCACAGAAAATATGAATTGTCTGAGGTATTTATCAAATTTATTGTTTAACAATACACACTATCAGGACAGCAGTGTGTTTTAAGAGGTCCCTTTTAATAATTTTTGTATACTTGATTTACATTTCTCATTAAAGAAAAATGGAATTATTTGATTGTTTAACGATTTGAAGTATTAGGACATCAGAATGTGTTTTAAGGGGGGTGTCCTCCATGAATTTTTTGATACTTTATTCACATTTTGTTTAATAAAAAAGAATTTATTGATTGTTGAACTATTTAAAGTATCAGGATTGCAGAATGTTTTAAGAGATGCCTTTATGAATTTTTTGATACTTGATTCACATCTTTTTAATAAAGAAAGTATTGATTGTTGCATATTTAAAGTATCAGAACAACAGAATGTTTTAAGAAGTTACATTAATTCGAATAATTTTTGCATAAATGATTTTTACATTTCTTTTTTAAAGAAAAATTGAACTATTAAGTATCAGAATTGAAGAATGTAATGTTTATGAATTTTTTGATACTTGATTTGCACTTTTTTTTAATAAAAATGAATTTATTGATTGTTGAACCATTTAAAGTATCAGGACAGCATAATGTTTTAAGAGAAGCCTTTATGAATTTTTTGATACTTTTTTTATTTTAATAAACGGAATTAATTGATTAATTTATATGAAACAATCTGTCGTCTTCATCCAGGTTTATTTGAAAATCTATTAGCAAACGTTTTCGGGATTTATGCCCATTCTCAAGCTAAAAATTGTTTGTACAACATTAAATTATCATGTCTAAAATTTGACAAAAACATTAATGAAATAAATTATGATAAAACTTATGTACCTAGTATTTGAGTGTATGTATAAACACTGAAACTTCCATCGTTGAACCCGCCAAATATGGTATAATTTTTATCATAATTTATTTTATTAATGTTTTTGTCAAATTTTAGACATGATAATTTAATGTTATACAAACAATTTTTAGCTTGAGACTGGGCATAGATCCCGAAATATTTGGTAATAGATAAAAAAAAACGTGGATGAAGACGACAGATTGTTTCATATAAATTAATTTACAATGGTCCGCGACACCTTAGATGTTTTAATTTTTTTAAATTAATTGATTGTAATATTCAAAGTCCTAGGAAGCAGAATGTTTTAAGGAAATAATTTTTGGATACATGTTTTATCTTTCTTAAAAATGGAACTATAGATTGTTTAACGATTTGCAGTATCAGGGCAGAAAAATATTATAAGAGAATTTTATGAATCTATTGAAAGAATTTTATGAATTTATTGATACTTGCTTCACATGTTTTTTGTTTAATGAAAAGGAATTAATTGATTGTTGAACTACTTATTACAAGCAGACTGTTTTGAGGTCCCTCTACATAATTTTTGGATGCAATTTTTTGAAAGAAAAATGTAATTTCATTGTTTAGCGGTTTGAAGTGTCAGGATAGCAGAATGTTTTAAAAGGTGCGTTAATGAATTTTTTGATACTTAATTCACATTTTGTTTAATAAACAAAGAATTTATTGATTGTTGAACTATTCACATTTAACATTTTTTGATACTTGATTCGCATTTTTTTTTAATAAACAAGCAATTATTGATTCTAGAACTATTTAATGTATCAGCACAGCAGTGTTTTAAGAGGTCCCTTTAAATAATTTTTGGATACATGATTTAAATTTGTTTAACGATTTGAAGCATCAGGGTAGTAGATGACAGAAGAATATTTTAAGAGCTGCCTTTATGAATTTGTTGATACTTGATTCACGTGTTTTTTGTTTAATGAAAAGGAATTAATTGATTGTTGAACTACTAAAAAGTATTAGGACAGCAGACTGTTTTGAGGTTCCTCTAAATAATTATTGCATACAATTTTTTACAAGAAAAATAAATTAATTTATTGTTTACCTATTTAAAGTATCCGAACAACAGAATATTTTAAGAAGTTACTTTAATTAATTTTTTGGATATACAGTTTACAACGTTGTTAAACAATAATTGTTTGTTTAACAATTTAAGTGTCAGGATAGTAGAATGTTTTAAGAAGTCGACAAATAGATCTGTTTAAATAATTGTTGATACATCTTAGAAATTATTTTTCTTTCGAAGTTTTACACCCCGAAACAAAAAGATTTATTTAGATATCTTGGATTCATACCGCAAGAAAATCCTTTTTTACTGTCCGATATGTTGAAAGGAAGTATTTGAGTTCTTTGACAAATACCGCAGAAAATTTCTTTGAATTCCTGCATTCCAAGAGTTTTCTCATGTATTTTGACATGCACTTTAGTACATCGTGTTTATTGCAGTGTCCTATACACCGGAAAGAATTATATGACTTATTTTGAAAAGTACCTCAGTAAATCTATTATTGTTTAACGATATATAGACTTATCTATATTATATCAGTTGGTAGAGATATAATTTGTTTTCCTGCAAAAACAAGCTTATAATTAGTTGCCCGGGTTAGAAACCCATACATTTTACTGATCCGTGATGCGTAGGTGCTCATAAGTGCGCCATGCCATGAAATTGTGCTATCACTCTCTAAACTCCTTACTTTAATTGTAAATAACATTATTGTGATAGAATATGACGTGGTCTATTGAAGAGAATTAAATATAAATTGAGCAGAAATAATTCGTTTATTTATAGGGAAATTAAAATTTTGATTTCAGGTGTGACGTCATTTTGAGGTGTTCTATCATGGCTGCGTTTTCCATTCAAGAAAACGTATACTGAGTTTGTTAGTAGTGCAGTACTGAGTTCATAAACTTTGACAGTTTGATATACTGTAAAAGTTTATGAATTGGGAACTATTTCTTTATCGAATGAAACACGATTAGTGTCAAGTACGGCAAAATGTCGATCATAATCTTGCATAAAATATTTGTTGTTATGGTTATAAGTGCTTTCAATGCTTCTAGAGTCTAGACATACAGCGTAAGAATATTCCGTAAAGAAAATAATGTCATAAGTGATGTTTCATGATAGATGACTCCATTGACAGGGAACTGAAGTCTGATCACGGCGTAATAATATTACACTCGGTGCAAATAGATCTGCACTAAACGACTGAATGAAATTCGTTAACGTAACTTAGTGTTTATGGAATCTGTCAAATGAAACAGCCTTACCTATTTCAGTTCGCACCAGTTCCGTCGAATGGAAAACGATATAAATTTATATTGCTATGCCTTATGTGACCGAGACAAAGAGGAAATACAGCTGTTTTTTGTTACACTTGGTCGTTCCCTCTACAGTCCAAAATCAAATAAGTATAAAAATAATGTTCAGTATAGATTATTGAGATAAATGGTTTTTTTGTTCAAACACGAGCCTAATCGGTGAAACAATCTGGAGAACAGTTTTTCAACGAAAATATAAACAAATTGAAATACTGCTGAAATCTGTACCATTTTACCTTACATAATTTTGCTTAGATGGAATTGAAAATATATGGAAGTGGTTTTTATTTTAGAAACAATAGGAACTTGGTGGGACAAGAGATCCAGACGTACACGTATAAGTAAAAATTTTATCCTGTCATAGAATTTGATATGTAATCGAAAATAATAAGTAATCTCATATTAGCATTTGTGGGTAAAAAATTTCAGTAAACTATCTTTTAACTTTGTGACTGAGTATCCTTTATTAATAGTAATAATTTTTGTGGTATTGCCTTAGAACATTTATAAATATTGTAAAGAGTAGCACAAGCAATTGAATTGAATAAAGGAAAAAAGGTTTTCGAATCCATTTAATATTCTCAATCAAAAATGTCCTATATTTTCAACCTCTTCATAGTCTCAAATTCAGAGCTGTCGGTGAATAACCCGTGTAGTAGAAAAATACCGACAAAAGAATGCAAGAAAGAAAGAAATCTGTTGCAATTTGAATGTTTTGTGTATTCATCATTCTGAGATTTTAATGCTTTTTGCAATGTAATGAATGCAATATTATTAGCTATTTTCTGAAAAAAAAAACGTATTTTAATTATAATTGATTTAAGCAGATAATTATTTTTGGAATAATAATGATAAAAAATTCAATTTATAGAGATTTTAAGTGTAAATGGTTGACCTCCAAAAATGTCACTGGCAGGATTGTTCCAGTGAAGTACAAAAATAAATACTATATAAACTAGGATTTCAAATATTTTCCATGTTGAAATATATTTTCTAAAAGTCAATTATGAAGTGAATTTGAAGACATCATGTAATACGTTAAAATAAGTCATAGTTTATCATCTCATTAAATTTTTGTATAAGGTCACCTAACAAAAATGGAAAATACTTTCAAAAATGATTAACATTTGGAAGAATATTGGAAAATTCATAAACAGTTTAAAAAGCCATAAAAAATGTAAAATTCTTAACACTGTACGACATTACAAATATTCCTATCCTAAATATAAATCTTATAAGTTTCAATTAAAAGATATCATTAGAACTGGATTGTACTGTATTGCGTTTAATGGTTTCTTCAAGAGAAAAGATAACTTTAAAACAGAGCCTATTAGTGAATCAGTAAATCTTCGAGATACTTTCAATTTCATAAATAAGGTAACTTGCAAATTAATTTTTTGAAATATTTTAAAAACTTACATGCAATGTACTGATAACATAAATGAATTAAATAATTAATGTTTTTGAATCAGCGTCCATCACTAGTCAATACCTATAATTATATAAAAAATTAACATGTTTCGAATGGATTCTCACCTACAACAATATAAGACAGAAACTGATTTAGTTAAAAGAAGTGAAACCTAATTTTGAAGTTTCATTTCAGGTGGTTGTTCAGTGTGCACCTGCCGTAGTTTATGTCGAAATTCGAGATCCCAATCGTTTAGATAAAAATACAGATGATACTTTAATTATCTCCAATGGATCGGGATTTATTATAAGAGAGGATGGTTGGGTATTGACGAATGCGCATGTAGTTATTAATAAACCTAATGCGACTATTGAAGTTAAACTTTATGATGGTGAGTTCATACATATTTTGTATTTTTATAAAAGATATACGATTCATGAAAATGATCAATTTTAACCTGGAAGTACGTTCTGGAGTTCCCTTCAGTCAAAAAAAGTGGCTTTCAAAAATGTGTGTATATTGTAATTTCGCCTTGAAATTTCCACAAGAGAAGAAAATTAGACACTAATTAATTTCAATGCGGGTATTTAGTACTCAATTTATTTATGTACTTATTTTACAGATACTGTAAAAATAAAGATATTGTCATATAATTTTATTTATTCTAATATTCAGGAAGAATATTTACTGCTGTGGTTGAAGACGCAGATATGAATATCGATTTGGCTTTAATAAAATTTCAAACAGCCGAGAAGATGCCATCATTGAAATTGGCTAAATCTGGTGATGTTCAGATCGGAGAATGGGTGGTAGCATTAGGGAGTCCATTATCTTTAAGTCATTCAGCTACTGCTGGTGTGGTAAGCTACAACTACATTATATATATATATATATATATATATATATCTTATAATGTATATAACTGTTTTTAGTGAATGTTTTCTTTAATGTAGTATTGTTTTGTGTGAATGCATTGAGTTTAAAAACTGGTATAGTAAACACACTACTAATTGAACCTCGTGGTAGAATTGGACGAAATATCACATAATTTTTGCATAAAATTCCTAAGCCACGTAGAAATATTCAGTAAAATGAGCGAAGAAACCCTCTCAGGACGTCAATGATATAAAACCAAACATCAACTATCTTGTACATTATTCATTATTAATTTGTAAATCATTATTTGTACTGGCAGAATTATTGATTACTTTTATTATTGACTATATATGATTGTTATATACTAAGGTGACCATTTATATTTTTTCCTAAACGCGTACATAACGTAAAAATGAAAAATAAATAACTGACAAATAAACAAAAATAATGTAGTTATTTTATTTCCATAAAATATTGATTTAAATAACATTTCAAATGTTACACATAACACATATTTTATACTATTTAATTTTTATATTTTTCAGCAGAATGAATTTTTTTCAGGATTGCTTCATCTTTTTCTATTATATCGGAAAATTCAGTACAGTTTAAATTTCGTAAATTAAATTTGACTGTTAAAATTGAAGACAATGAATTAACTGATAATTGCGATTTTTCTTTAGTCCAAATATCATTGCATATTGAAAAGAGTCTTTCCACTGAAGCAATTGTACCTGGCAAACAAAAAGCTGCTTCGACTATTTTTAAAACATTTAGAAATGGAATATGACGAGTTGTAAAATGAGAAAAAATTTTAACCCGTCGTTTATCTGGTTCGATTGCTTTCAAATGCCATTCTGAAATTTTTTTCTGTACACTACGAATTCACTCTGAAAACATCGAATAATTCATTGTCGTCGATCACAAATTGAATAAAATTTTTGAACTAATTTCGTAAGAAATTGTGTCACTAATTTCGTCCCCTTTTAGCATTTTCGTGAAGGAATGACCATGCGAATACATCTACTTTAAAATGTTGAGTCCATTCTTCTACGTATTCCAAGCAATTACAGTAGAATCT
>WYDF02049489.1:0-12149 GCA_009867245.2 Adranes taylori | reverse complement strand
AACCCGAAACATACTCTAATTGAATTATTTGAAATATCTATACAGAATAACAAGCTAACTCTATGACGGCAAACGTCAGTAAAACAAATCAAACACACCTGATAATATATGCGACTGATTCCATAATACTAATAGAATCAAGTAATGTAGCAAGAACTAGGAATAAGCCACAAAAACATTTTTGACAAATGAAACATATAGGCAAAGTCGAGGTTATGGTGAATTGTGTGGCGTATTGATCTCATCCCAAACAAAATGCAGCTCTCATCAAAATCTCGTGAAACGAATATTCAACATTAGCACCAAAAGGATCTCTAAAACGCATAAAGAACGTGGGTCTTTGTATAAGGCCTAAGTACACGAGCATGCGATCGCAAGTCAAACGCGTTTGAGAGTTGCAAGCGCTTGGTTGCGGTTATTGATGTGAAATAAAGTCTTTCAAAGAAATTATTTTCGAAATACAAGCGAAAGCTGAACTACGGCTCTATAGCCATTTCGTTCACACATTTTTACTGAATGATAAAAATCTGAGACTGGAACTTTAGCTCTTGGGTTTAGCTAGTGGGTTATTTGTACGCAGCTCAGAAATGATTTCTGGCTAACAAACGGTTGTGTACTAATCACCATTTACCGTCCTCCGATTTTGTAAGGAATTGTAGCCACATGTCCGGATATTGATTCAAAAGTTGCGATCAACTTTAACGAAAGCTGATGACTTTGGTTGGATTCTCCTCAACTTGAAACCCCCAAGCAGTAGACTGACGTTTATTCCGCGTAGACTGACGTTTGACATTTATTCACCAACTGACAAGAAACGCCATTTAGTTCCGCCAAGCCGCCAAATACACGAGCCGCGTATTTGTTCTTCGGTCACAGATGTATTAAACAAAAATCTTCACGCCCAACTCATCATGTAAAATCTTTTGGATTGAGGTCTCAGAAATGTGCCCAACGAACTCTCGATTTCCCGGTATATATGCAAAATTAAAGTGCCAACCCAACAAATGTTTCATGTTTATGTATGAATTCCAACAAATATTTTTAATTCTTTCCCTCTACATATGTTGGAGCAAATCTTATCATTTTCCTTACGGCTGAGATATTTATGAAAGAAACATCTAAATAGAATGTACTATAGTACTTGAAGTCTGTTATCTAGAGGTACCTCAAGAGGATTGCAACTAGAGGTTTGGTAAATATCAAATTGCAAAAAAATGATATTTATGAAATTGTTCTACTTCTTTTTTAATAAAAGAAATAAGACTCATGCTTCTGTACTTTAGTAAACACACACGTTTGGACTGTCGGTTAAAACATCTTGGTATCTTCCAGGTTTGCATTTGACGGATTTTACTTTGTTGCTCTGAAGCACTGGTGACAATTCCTATATAATACTTTGAAAATCGACCATAAGTTTGGATATCTGATAAGTGGTGACCGTACGGCCGGGATTTTCTTTTAACCATTTCATAACAGCTGGATTGTAATGACTTTGAAGCAGGCCAAAAAATACTACATCCATTTCTTGTAGGCGGTGCGTGCAGTGTATAAGGATTCACAGAAGAACAACTGAATTCTGTTTGGCCAGCTCTAAGGTCTGGTAGCTATTATGACTAGAATGGCCATCCAGGATTAACAACGCTTTTTTTACGTGCATTGGGTCTTACGTGATATATAAAGTGTTTAATCCAGTTTACGAATAAATCTGCTGTCATGTAACCTGATTCGTTAAGGAGCCTTAAATTTCCAATAGGAGCTTCATGTGCGGTTTGAACAATTTTCGTGGGATAAATATGGATGGCGGTACATATATTCCTCCAGAACTTATACAGACGACAACTGTAGTGTGTACCCCTTTCTAGGCACTTGTTATAGCACCCACTTGTTTTTTGCCTTTTTGGGCAAACACTTTGAGCGGAACTTGCACTGTGGTCAGAGCTGATTCATCCATTTAAAAAATCATTGTGTTATCAATTTTGTCCTCGTGGATATCTTGTTCCAGGTTGGTAAAAAATTTATTTACTTGCGGATTATTAAACCCCTCACCTCTGGCAAGTGGCCTCTGGAAAATATAATGATAATTGAGGATTACGTTAACGGAGAGCGTGAAACCAGCCCTGTCCAGCCATCCGAGTTTTTTAATAAAAAGGTGTATAATCTTAATTTTTTCGGCATCTTCGTGCGCCAACTTTCGTACATAGATTGTCGACAGTCCAATAAAACAGGATTCTAAGTCTAGAACATGTCTCACAACTGCATCTTCAAGATCTCTGTTTAATGCAGATTGAAAAGGGCCAAAGTGTTTCTCAATATTACCAGCGAATTTGGTATTTCGAAGAGCTCGACTGCGTAAAGTGACTGTAGGTACATTGAACGACTTACTTGACTTTCAGCTGCCCATTTCGCTACTACAGACAGTTTGCTATTGTTGTCCCCATATCGTAATCATTACAAGATCTTCTGTATTGTCTTTCTTCTATACGAATAAACCATCTAAAAATATAATAATCGGTTTAACACTCAACAAAACAGGCGGGCAAAATGACATATCAATTCATTTTACCCGCCTTTCTGCTCTGTCATTTTGGCCGTCTTAATAATTTCTTAAAATGTGGTTTCAAATGCACTTAAATTGCAGTTAATGGTCATCACTTTGATACAAATTTATAGCGTACAATTATGTGGTTAAGACTATATCTCAAAACTATTTACAAAATGAATATTAGGGAGCTAAATAATATTGCAAAATGTTACCTACATTGAAACACCAGACTCGGCAACCATAAACAACACAAATAAATCGGTTGAATGGATGTCTAAAGAAATTTTAGAGCCAGTGCGCAGTGTTGCCGGCTCTTGAACGTTATCACTCAAGTTAGGACTTCTAGTGCCATTAGATTTGTTATAGAAAAATCATCATGGCCGTCTGTATCATTATGCTAGCTTTACCCTAATCATAAATCTTTTTTTAAAAATATACATCGCTCAAGATTTGCCTACGTTATAAAGAAAATTGTGAATGTTTTATTACCCAATATTATATTTTTTGTCATTTTTACTGATTTAATCAGTATAATCTATTTTCCCTACTCATTACTGCTTGTTTCTTGGATTTTCCCCAGACATTTGCCAGTAGTACCTATACTTGCACCCATCAGTAATCTATAACCAGTGATGTACTATATCGCCTTTGACAGTTTTTCCATTTTTCAAATGGCCTTAGTAGAAATTTTCCTCCTTACTCTGTACTAACTTCCTCCCAGTTTCAGAAAATTCTTGAATCTATGTATGTAATTATAATTAAAATAATTGGATCTAGATATAATTGCGTCTTAGAAGGCTATACGTAGCGTGAATTTTATTGAGGACCGTATTTATTAGTAACGCATGCATTTATTATTTTTATGCTTTGGTAAATAACAAAGAATATTACAATTAATATTTTAATCGAAACATTTAAAATACACAAATAATCAATGTATATTTTATTTGCTTGCTAATAAAAGCAATCAAGAATTTGTAATAATTTAAAACAGGAAGTTGTTTATTTCCTATATTTCCTAAAATTTTTGTTACAGCATCCACTTCAGACAAATCATTCTAATACATTTTTGCTGTTCAAATAATTCAAAGAATCTAGAAACACAATGTCAGAATCCAAAAATCTACTATGGGACTATTTAGTCTTCATTGTATTTGTGATAGCAACAACTTTTGTCGCCGTCTATTCACGGATCTTCGGTACAAAAGAAAAGACGAAAGCCGATTTTGTATTTGCCGCTGGAAAAGTTTCAACCTGTGCAATGATGCTGAGCATAGCAAGAGGAACGCTTGGCGTTAGATCTTTTCTCGGTACGTAGTTTACAGTCTTGCTTATTTTTTATATAAATGATGTTATGCATTCTATAATTACGAATGTATGTCTAAATCTTCCAATAAGATCAGATAAGATGAGTCTTTATTTAGTAAACTATACTACTATTACTCTATCATATAAATGAGTTTAAATATTTAACTTAACCAGGCTAATCTTGTCATGCATCGCTATGAAGCAAGTTTATTAAATATTTAATCGTTGATCTGTGCTTGTTTAAAACTATGAGGCAGCTTTAGATAAGCAAGTACTGTCAATGGTTTTAAGTTAAAGAGTAACACAATTAAAGTAAACAATTAAACCACTGGTCAATTTAAACAATCTATTTTAACAAATCCATTTAATTAAATTTAATCAATCTATTTAAACAATCTATTTAATTACAGTTACATAAGCTATGATATCGATACAAATTTGTTCTGTTAAAATAAATGCTATTACATTATAACTCAGTTTTCCACTAATTCTTAAATAAATATACAAGTTTCCCAATAACATAAGAGAAGTTATTCATCTAATAACAAAAATTAATCTGGGTTTGATCACTACATAGATAATAATAAATTGTACGGTAATTGTTTATTATATAGGAGTATAAGTTTATCTTCCGTAATACACTTTATTAACAATTAAAATGTAAACGTGAATAATTGTTATTGACATATAAATTAGGGTTAATTTTTTGCTTGTTACAAAAAATTAAAAGTTAGTCACATTGAATAAATTCCATTTACTGGATTGAAATAATATACTAAAATTTATTCAGCTTCAAAAGTCAAAATAAATATAATATAAAAATATTTAATTCTAGCATTGGCAAATCACTCATTTCTTAATACTATTAATTGAAGCGCTATACGAGCTTTTTATAATAAACAGGTGGCGTCCATACAAATGAAAATCGAATTAAAAACTTGAAAAGCAATTTACGCGAAGGCATCTCATCAAAGCTTATATATTCTCGCATTGAAAAATCTGGCTTCGCTGTAGGCAAAAAGGCGTGACTATGTTCTACCACTGTACAACAGATTGAAGGTATTTGTTCCTAACTAAATAAATATCTATTTTCTATCTCCCTTGAAATTCTAGAAAAAGATCGAACTTTCTTTGCATCCGGTTGTTCAGCGATCCTTCGGCCAAGTCCAACGGACTTAGAAGAAATCCACACCTGCAAGATTTTACCTTCTGATTATGTATCATGTCCTATTTATAGAATATATTTTTTATATTGGCATTCAATCTAATTGTATTAAAACACATTTTACGAACCCGCTATATGTGATCTTTCGGCTGAGTCCCAACGAATAAACGTTAGCTAACAGTACGAAATCTATTTTTAATTAATTGTTAATGAATTTACGAATGCATTTTAAGTTGAAATCAAACCTAATTACAGGCCAACCTCGTTAATCCGAATATTTGTTTGTTTGTGGTGTTCGGATTACCAAAACATTCAGATTACTGAGGAGATGATAAAAACCAGAAAAGAGGCAAAACAATAAGTACAAAACTGTAAATATTGAATAATTACAAGTTACAGTAAATTGGTAATGTTTAAATGATAAAAATCATTTTAAGAAGTCACTTAACAAAGTCTTGAATTTTTTCTGGCCTGCTTTTTTGATGGACTTACGAAAGCCGTTATCACGCAGTTGACGAAGGGTGAGGATCTGGTGACCTGCAATGTTGTTATAATGTGCACAGCCAAACAGGTGTTGAAAGCTTACTACGCCGCTGTATTTGTTACTCCCTAAGTTGGCTCTTCTTCATAACCGTTTGTGTTCTCACTTACGAGCTCTTCAGCTGCCGGGTTGCCAAGGCAATTGTCCCAGAGGAAAATCGCCTTTTGGGGTAGGTTTATAGACTTAAGGTGATTTCTCATGGCAAAAACAAATTCGTTGTGAAACCAGTCAAAAAATATTTGTCTCTTCATCCATACACTTTTTTGACTAAAATATTTAACTAGAAGAACTGCAGCATTGGAACAGGGAGAATAGGTTTTCCGTTATTTGCTTAATTTTCGCCCTGCAGCTTCTTTTTCTCCTGCCAAAACAAGTATTTTTCTTGAAATTGACTAGCAGTAAAAACCCGACTCATCAACATTGTAAACCTGTTCACGATTGAGTGCCATTTCTGTTTTCATTTAGTGCCATTTCTGTTTCCCGGTTTTAAAACTTTCAGAAGCATTTTCGTCACTTGAAACTTTTTCACCGATCAAACTCAACACTCTCATTCCAAATCGGTTTTTTTTAATTGTACACCCAACCGTTACTTGCACGAAAGTCCGGACGAGAACAATGAGAGATTATCTTTTTCCTCTTACTTTTAATGTTATATACAATAGATTTACCAACGCCGCATTCTGAAGTAAGTATCGTCAAACTCTCCCCACTGTCCAGTCGTTTAATTATATTCTAAAGTTAATGTAACATGCGATTTATCTACTGGCTTCGCGCTCACCTATCGCTGGTATGTCTGCTCCTACATTGCGGTGGCCTAGTTACCAATATTGATTGATTTCTACACCGACTAATTCTGATGATGTTTCTAATTTAGATACCTAACTCAGAAACTACCTAGCACCCTTGTTTACATTTTTATTAACAGTGTGTCACAGTGTTTTGTATACTTTTCATCATCATAGATATCAATTTGCTTAATTATAATAACATTCTACTAACCTATATGTGAATATTTTGTATCAATATTTAGATTTCATTGTTTCAATAATACTTACAATAAAAGTTTACATAATAGTTTACGATAATAGTTGCAATAATAGTTTATATAATAATTGACAATAATAGTTTACATTTCGTAATTGTTGCATAAATAAATAAACCATTTCTTATGAACATAAACATTTTTCAATTATATTCAATAATTCTTTATTTTATATTTTATAAAACTACATACAGAGTGATCTATTTTATACCATGACCAATTCACTCGTTACAATTTTTAAATCTTTACACTAAACTATGTGGTATTCGCCCAACATGCCTAACAATTCTGACTACTATGCTGTGTGGGATTTGTCCGACATACCTAACAATTCTCTAATTACTAAGCCCTGTAGGTTTCGCCTAATGCTGATAATAGAACTATCACTTAATAAACTACGGTCAATCAGTTCTGGAATAACTTTCAGAGCAAACTTATTTTATCTCATTTATTACTCCTTTTAAAGTTATTTTAGACTTTGTTATGACAGAGTAATCTAAAACAACTAGATTCTAATATAATTAATCGTTCAAATTAAATATTCAATTACAATAGAAAACGCCTAAAAGCTTAAAAATTAAGTTTTATGTAATTAAAATTTTTAAAACGATTCATTTGTTTTGTTTCTTAATTTTACATTTAGGCATTAAAAAACTATAATCTCTTGAACTATGTTACCAATTTTGTAAAGATACTAATATTCTCTTGTGTTGCACTCGAAAAGAACTGTCTGTCTGAACACTTTTTTCTTACTTTGCCTATCTTTCTTTTTTCATTTTCTCTGGTAAACTATGAAAGGTGAGCACTTTCCAGTTCGAATCTCGTGGACGACTACAAAGGTTCCTGTTAGTTTTTTAAACTTCTTTTTTTTCCATTTTAGTCTTCCGCTTTTCATCTCTTGTCCTCTTGTACTTCTAGTGATTTAATCATGTTATTTCTCCTTTCCTTGGGTATGTTCATCAAATTTTTATCCTTTTAAACTTTTCTTATGTTATTATGTCTAACGCACTAAGCAGCGTCCACAGATTTACGAAGCACCTTGTGTTCAATTTTGTGGTCTGGTTTGGGGTTTCTCCGGGCAGTTTGCCCATGTTTCCATGCCATCCGTTAAATGTGGTAGAAATAACATATTTAGGATTCTTGTCCTAGTATTCGGTGTTATCTTGCTGTCACTTCTTAGTATCCAGTACAGATTGTTTGCCATTTTTACCGCAATGTTGGCCCTTCTTGTTATGTGTGATTCAAATTTCAAAGTTGCCTATTTTTCTTGCTTTGATTGTGTGATTTTCTGATTTGAGAATGTTGTTGAATGGGCTTTTCTTGCTGAAATGTACAATTTCTGCTTTTGCATGGTTCAGAGCGATTTTCGAATCGTCGCAATATTCGCTGATCTGTTCTATGCATCTCTCTAGCTGCATTCGTGTACGCTATGACTTTTTCTTCCTGCAATTACTGCTGCAGTCGGCAAACTGAAGGAGGTTTATTCCTAGAATTTCTTAGAATTTAGGGATGTCTGCCACAAATAAATTAAACAATATCTGAGCTGTGGGGTATCTGGGTCATGATTTTAGATCGTAACTCAAGATTTTCGACTTTAAAAGGCCATTAAAAAAGTAATGAACGACATATAGTTATAACAACTGCATGTAGTTATTTATTGTTATCTATTCTAATGTATGATATATTTATTTATGCCACATTTCACCAGTTTCAAATTTTTATATATGTATTTTTTCATGACCCCGCAATATCGGGGTACTAGACCCACACTCCCAACATTCCAAGCAAACCCTGCAACAACTGTCTGGGATATCTGGGCCTTTTGCTTGACCTTCTATTTATTAATGAAAGATAATGATTTGTCAGTAACTAAAATTGAAAAAAACTATGGGCATTGTAAGTAAACTATGGGAGATATGTAAAGCAAATGGTTATGGGTTAAAGGGTTAAAAACTGTTACAAGATACTTAGAAACATAAGTATATTACTAAATAAGTATTAGAAATGGTAAACATGAATTACTGAACATTGAAAGTAATTTTACAAACTGTAGTTACTTTAATGAATGCTAATGCTAGTTAGGTCACTTAGGTCCGCGGCAAAACAGATCATCTTTTTAAACGGGCAGAACTGCAGGTCATTACCTTCGGCAGTACACTTACCACACCACGTTATCTAATGAAAGATTGTTCCTCAGAAACAATGAGCATCGTTTGTCTATATCTTTTGAAGAAGCATACTTCGTAACCTCCATGCTCTTCCTCCAGCACTATAACAATAAAGAATCTAAAATTATTTGCTGTTTTCCCAAAAACTTTAGCTATACACAAGTTACCAAGCTTGAGTGATGCTTCATCCTCTTCTTTTTCTGAGAAGCTTTCTAGAAAATTCTCGTCACTCTCATAAGTCGAATAGACGTCACTTTCATCACTTGTTGAATCATTCTCTAAAGTTGAACCATTTTTTTTGTTTTTGATTTCTATAAGTTTCTTAGTTTGTTACTTTTTCCTCTCTTGCTTTACGTTTTCTTTCTTTTTCAGCAAGAGCTTTCTCTTCAATTTCCTTTATTTCAAGGTATTCCTTGGTTCTCATTGTTTCTCAGTTAGGAATAATTTTCTTCCTCTTCCTTACTGGTTCTTGTTTTCTTTTTACTTTTCATGAAATCCAATAAGGCCCTTCAAATGACTTTCGTTTCAGCTGTTTCTGCAATATTAATGGCTGCTTAGCCCCCTTGCGGTTTATCGGCTGGCAATGGCTGTTAAGCCGTCGTTGGCTACTCACTGGTTTATGGCTACTCAGTAATCGGTTACTGTTGAGCAGTCGTTGGCTGCTCATGGTCGATGGCTTCACAGCAGTAGATGACTGTTGAGCGGTCGCCGGCGGTCGTCAGTTGTTTATCGTTCAGCCTCTAGGTTGTTTTGTGAATTATTGTCCTAAGGAATAGTCTTGTTGTATCTTGCCAGTTCTTTAGGTGCAAAAATAGACTCAGAAATAGCTAATTGGTTTGGTCCATTTTTCTCTGGATCATATATACCTGTAGACTTGAAGCCATTGATGATAATTTCTAATGAAATCTGATCAGCACAGTTGGTTAAAATAGCTGAAAAGTCGGATTTTGAAATTTTCTTTCGTGTATTTTGTCGTTGCGACTTATACAGACCTTTCTCCCACTTTGGTTTCAATCTTTTGATAACAGCCACATCAAGAGGTTGAAGAGATTGGATATTATATGATGCCTATTTCATTATTGTCCCTTGATTTTCTTGAGCCAACCTTATTAGACTTGTTGAAATGTGAGTTGTATGCCCCTCATAAATCAACAACACTGGTCTGTGTGAATCTATATTTTGCAAAAATACATCTCGAAACCATTTTTTGTTAATGAAAAACAGCTTGGTTTCCATCCATCCGCTTTCATTCACCGAAACAGCTGTCTCTGTTGGTAGTTCCTTATCAGTCCAATTTTCCATCACATATTTTCCCTTAAAAACGCACAATAACGGTAACCATTTGCAGATGCACACAGGAATGCTGTTGTATTTTATTTGCCAGTTGAATTTGTTTTACGTTTGCACTGCTCATTGATAGCATCAACAATTTTTCTTGACAGGTCGTGGCAAAACCCAGTTTCATCACAATAGGAAATCTGGGCAGCTATCCCTCTAATCCAAGTTCTTTTACAACTGCTGTCAATTCATCAAAATAGTCGTAAACAACCCATGGATTGGTCTCGTCAGTGAGAGCAAGCTCAATATTTGGAGGCAACTTAATAGATAGGCGGTGTCTTTGTCTAAATGAAATGAACCAATCAGGTCCAGGGCAGTTGCCGGTGATGGTTTGAATCGTTTTACCAGCTTATTTTTCCCAATGTAACATTAGACAATTTTTAATACTTCTTCAGGGGTTAGACCAAATCCATTGCTATCCATAAGCCTTATACAATTGGTCAGATGCTTCTCATCATGACTAGACAGGTATGATTGTATACCCCCTCCACTTTTAGCTCCTTTAGAAGTATTGGCCGTCCTACGAGTTCCATGTACCCGATGTTTGCACCCGAGCGGTAGCTGCTCCGCCTCGGATGGTTTTGTTTTCGTTCTGAACCTTGAGGGCCTTCTCCAGGTCTTCTGCTACGTAGACTGCTCCAGCATTCTTCTAGGTCGTTCTTTTATAATTACGCACTATCACCTCCAAAAAACAAAAACAATTAATTGTATGTAGTTGAATTACGTTTGCGAAAATTTTGTTATGTTATTTTTAATGGTCAACTTGTAATAAACTCCCAAAACTTGCAAAACTTGAAACTCGCTATGAGAAAATGGCTGCAAAATTGGTTAGAGCTGTTGTTATAGAAAGAATGCTACAAGAATTAAGTGCGCCGACTCCATTAGCTTGAAATTCCCTAAAATATGATGTAAATTCCCCATTGCCCAGTTGTCCCAAGGCCGAGTTACCCTCAGCACCTTAGCTAAATTTCAAATAGTTTTGTTAAACCATCTTCCCTGGAATAAATTTGGCTTGTTTTAACAACCTGATAAATTTCTCAAAAACATCTATACTTATCAAAGAATGAACGACGACTACATTTCAGCCTAGAGCCCTAATATTAGTAAGTTATTTTATTCAACTTACAGGTTTAACGAATTCCAAAGTCCGCGGCTGATTAGGACTGTCAGATTTAGCGGAATTATTTTCATCAGATAGCTCATTTCATCAGTAAAGCGCTCGGCTACTGTACTATACGCGTAGCCGATCAGTACTTTATCATAGTACTGATAAAGTTATATTCATTTACCAACGAACAAAATAAGACAATTGGTCGCATGCGCGATATTTTTTAACGTTTTGAAAATGATATGCACAATCAGGAAATACACCACTGTATTTAAAAACAATAAAGACAGTTCTGATTCAAATCTAAATAATTTAAACATAATCTTTATGTGGTCTGGGTCTCTAGGCTGCAGCCAATATAGCTTTCACGTAAATACGGACATTTCACAGCTTAAATCACACTCTTCCTTTTAGTAAGCATCCCTTTTGTTAAATCAAAATGTTTTATGTAGAATTACTTTAAGACATACTAACCTAATGATAACAATTAGATGAGTTAGTCCAATTTCAGATACCTGCTGATGACATGTGTAATCACAAATAGCTTAAAAACGTCAGGCTGGAGCAGATACGTAATTCAACTATTATGGTGACTATCAGTGGTACTCCCTTTCAGTAGTCATTCAAAGTCTTCTACCTAACAACTACACCACGCTCGGATATCTAAGCCATTTGGAAATTTATTTTAAACATAACAAGTAGGTGAAACGGAACCAACCAGTTAAGACAAGTCAGTAGGTGTTTGTTCCTTTCAACAACCGTAGTTATATATATATATGTATATATATATATATGTATATATGGAACGATACATTATAACATGAAACACATTATTAACAAATAGATACATCATCTATATATAACATTTACATTTTCATAACAAACCTTTAGCGGATATAAGCTAATTCTATGATGAATTCAGTAGGGGTCGATATAT
>WYDF02049477.1:0-25492 GCA_009867245.2 Adranes taylori | reverse complement strand
ATTCAAGTGGTAATAATTATTGAAAACTTACATTTAAATATTTTCGATGAAGTTCAAAATTTTACCAACAGTCGTGCACATCTAATTTAATTGCACACATGTACACATAGTTGTTTATTTTATAAGTTGTTATACGAACAATTAATTAAATTTTCAACTTCATCGAAAATATTTAAATGTAAGTTTTCAATTATTATTACCAGTTCAATTTCTATCAATTTTTGGTATACATATCCCATTTATGGAAGCAGCTGTTTTTCAACTGCTTGCCGTCTCCAGCAATTTAGTTTATTTCCTATATATTTGCTATCTATTTATAATCCCCTACTGCCTAGGGGGTCTCATTCTCTAATACTTAGATCTATTTACTTCGCTCCCAATGTGGTGTTAGACTAAAGCAGCGTTAAATTTATGCCCCTACGTAATTTATACCCGTACGTATAGGTCTTACTCTATACGTACTTTCTATATATAGCTGTTAAAAATAAAACATCTAATTTACCTTTTTTCCGATTTCAGTGTTAGCCTTTCAACAGATTTTGTACTGAACACACGTGCGCGCATTAACAAACATAATTGACTAATGCGATTACAACTTTGCAATCAAACGGTAAACGAAAAATGTTTGCTGGTCCAGATAGTGTTGGATAACAAGAAGCTAACAAAAAACGAAAAATCAGAAAGCAAGTAATACAATAGACTTAAAATTTTATTCGAAAATTGGTATGTGGAAAATTGGTGAGAGCTGTATTCTTATAAACACACAAATATTACAGTTGACGAGAGAACGTATCAGAGAACGTATTTGCTGATAGGAGAGAAAGTATTAGCAAATACTAGGTAAACGTCCTGCAAGGTATTTGAATATCATTAAACCATTATTAGATAAGCATCAATCACTGATTAGAGTATACAATAATGCTACTACTGTAAGCGAAGAAAACTTTAGCTATAACGTGAATGACTGTGAATACAGTGATATAAATGTAGCTGAAAATAATTCTACTGCAAACAACAACGAAAACATTAAAAAAACACCTCCTCGGATGACTTCGGATACATTTATGTAAACGAGTATGAAGAACAATTATTAGACTCTGCGTTAACAGTACAGACAGATACTGTAGAGCCACATCTTGACATATCGCCTACTACTGATATAAAACCATCAACATCTTCGGAATCTAAACAAGTCCAAACAACACCTTCAATCTCTTTGAGGCGTTCATATAGTAATTCTCCGATTACGAAGATAAAACGTATTACTGAGCGGAAACACTATTTTCAAAAGGAAGACGAAACTAATAAAGAGATTCTAAGTGAACTTCGGCTGAAACATGATTCTAAGGTATACATTGAAATTCTAGTTGAGAACAGCTTATCTTACAAAAATCAAACAATGGAAAAATGTTGAACAGATTTCGGGACCTATTACCGAAATCTCGAAAAATTCTAAAATTTAAAATCGAAAATTTATTAGTAACTTAAAATTTTATGACCGTCATAATATTGGTAATACGCACATTGCCGGTGATCCTGGGTCAAGAAAAAATTGTACTTTGTGTCAAATTGGTCTTCTTTTAAACCGAAACTATACATCTGAAAATAAAATGTAAACATTTATTACATTTTATTTAGCATAATATTGTAAATATTATGCTTATGTAAAGTAAATACTAATTGTCTTAAATCATTCATTTTATTTATAGTGATCCATTTACTCAAGCGCCTGTGTTACAAACGGTCTCATTCTCCAGGACTCGGCTCTATATTTCTTCTGTATGTGAGCTGCCTTGATTTGTACTTGATCACATTAGGCTTCACTTATATATATTGTCTATCTATCATTTAGAAAATTAAACACTTAGATTTGGTATTATATAATTGTATTGATAACCGCACCATATCACACAGCCCACACACAACACACACACATACAACATACACACACACCCTCACACACACATTGTCTATCTCTATGGCTATCCTGACCTGCTCCTTTACATACGATTTGTTTGATATCACCCTATTTTCCTGGCATATTTATCTACAAGATAACCTCAAATTTATTTTCATTGAAAACGGTCCCGATTTTACTATCAACTGCATCATATATCTCTATGAGTTTGAATCTATTTGAATAACTATGCGAGTTATTCAATATTGATTGAATCTATTTCTCTCACTGCTTCACTATATTACCCATTATAGTACGAAGTTCCTATCATTAAGATTGACTGGAACTGTTAGGATTACAGAAATTGGATTCACGATGATGTAACACTTGATTCGAAATGTTGTTGAAACTGAAATTTGAACTGAAGATCTTCTATTAATTGAATCGAAACATCGTTGTCATTGAAAATTTTACATATTCTTATATATATATAGAAACGTAAATCTTAGATCTTGACTTGATTAAAATCGGTTGAAGATACTCATTATACTCTTATGAGATGTTTACTATTAATTGAATCTAGTTGCCTACCACTGGAATCTGTTTTGTCTATTATATGATCTGTTTTCTACCAACTAGATCCTGTATCTCTATGAGTTTGAATCTATTTGAATTTCTATGCGAACTATACAATATTAATCGAATCTATTTCTCTCACTGCTTCACTGTATTTCCCATTATAATACAAAATTCCTATAACTAAAATTTCATTGAAACGTTAAGATTACACAAATTGGATTGACGATGATTTAACACATGATCCGAAACGTTATTGATATTGAAATTTGAACTGAAGATGTACTATGAATTGAAACTAAATACCGGTATTTTTAAGTAAATTTGAGTGTAAACTAAATATATGACTACATCCGAATTATTTCGATTTATTTGAATCGGAATTATTTTTAGTTAGAATTTTGAAACAGATTACCAACACGCAGGTCTATTTATTTTGACAACAATGGAACCAGTTTCACATAAAGAATATTAAAGGTCTTACTTATCAATAAATTTTAATAATAAGCGCCGATACTAAAAACATCAAAACGCGTCCTAACAAATAAACGAATTTTTTAGTATAAACAAACTGAAGCGAGAATTTGAATGACATCTCAAGTTTCATATGTATGTAATTACAGTAGTTTATTTACGCAGCATGAAATATTAAGAAAAAATTAAATATTAATGTGTTTGATCGTAGAATAAAAGGGCTTTTATTATTTTTTAATGACAAAAAAGCTGTTTGTATAATTTTATTCGAGACTTCATATATTTCGAAAGATAAAAACTTTACAAATTAGATCATTGACTTATGATTTATTTTTCACAAAAATGCGGAAACATATATAAGAAATAGTAAGTATTAGGTTACCTTTCAAACAATGAGTTATTGTTTTGAAAGAGATAAGAATTTTTCTGATTCATCATACGTGTGAATTTTTATTCTTTTTTGAAATGACCACTATTTTAGATTTACCAGACCTAAATTTCAAATAGTGGCCTTTGGATCTGTGCGCCTCGGGACTAAAATAGACCAAAATGCATCTATTAGGGTTAAGATATCATCGCAGCGCTGCGAAAATACGATTTGGAAGCTATGCTTCAAGTTTTGGGTTCCCAGCTACACATGAGTATCCTGAGAGAGTATAAACTACCCCAGCCATATACAGGAGAGCCAGAGAGGGTAAATTGGGGCCCTAGCAGATCACATGAATATAAATTCATTTAAAGCTAGTGAGTGATAGATGGCTCTGGAATTTTCGCAAAAGGCATGGGATACGTAATAAATGAATTTTCGGCGATGCTGCAAGTGCACCTAAAGAAGTGATTGAAACTTTTCGGTGAAAATTGATTGAACGAATAACTACCGAAATATTATTACAGTCCCAGACTTATAATGCCGATGAAACAGATTTGTTTTGGCGTACTTTATCTGAAAACACACAAGCATTGCAAAATTAAAAACCCTTTGGAAGACAAACAAACCAACAAAAAGAGAGCCTCGACACTTCTTTGTGCTAATGCCGAGGCATCACATAAACTCACTCCTGTTATTGAAGGCACGTCTCAAAATCCAAGTGTTTTAAAAAAACATAATGCATCGTCTTCTTGTGTCATATTACTATTAAAACATCTAATATTTTCAAAGACGGGTTTTTTAAATAAGTTGTACCTGCAGTTAGAAAATTTCAAGAGGAAGAGCTTGCAGTACCATCAGAAGGCGTGAAGTGTTTGCTACTGTAGGCAACGCACCCACATATCACTCGAAAAACATTCTACGAACTACAGATGGCAAGTTTAATTGTATGTTTTGTCTAAAGACACCACATTTGAAGGAGTTTAAGAAGACAGAAGAGGCCAATGTGCGTTAGAAAATTTGAGAAGTTGTAATTAAAACGATTTTTAATTTAAGAGCTGCTTGGAAAGAGATAACGGCCCAAACTTTAGAAAGTGGTTGGAAGAATTTGCTTGATGGCCAAGATGAAGAAATTGATTTATGGGAAGGGAGTAGAAGTTTCGGATTCCTGTAGGATTATACAAAATAATGTTGGACAACATTATTTTTCTTCAACGGGTGCATAATGACATTATCTGGAGACGAATAAAGTGCAGTTTAAAGTATAATTAGAATGTGAACTTTCGTTTATAATATATTTATCTTTAAAAGTTAATAAATAGCTTATTTAGACAATTTATTTTTATATAACCGGCATTCGACTACATCCCCTCCTCGCATTGGTCCTTATATAAAGCTTCCACTGTATATATTATATATTTATTAAGTTATAACATGTAAATGTGTAAATTACACGATCAACTCTGGTACTGCGTATTAGTACTAAATTAGTTACTCCGAATTTTAATTATAATATAATTCCAGTTATGAAATTATTCTTTTCAAAAAGATTTTTTTTGTACTTTATTAATATATGTGGCAATATTAAACAATAATAAAATAAATAAGTTTCAAATTTCAAGCGAGATAGGTCCGTATTTATAAGCGAAATAGTTCTGTTCTATTATAGAATCTTTCTGAGTAATAAAGTTGCTGTCATAATTGTAAAAAGCACATAAAAATGTAAATTTATAAAAAAACTATTCAGAATCCTTCATCATGTATTAGTTGAAAAGGGTCTTATTAGAAAACTGTAAGATGAGGTAAATTTGGGTTTCATATTACATTTCAAATTATGTAAATACCAAACATAGAAAACAAATTATCATAGAACTTTAAATACATGTAAATAATAAAACGTAGAAAATTATGACCGAGGATCATGTGAACCCTTAAGTGACTAAATAAATTCTATTCTCAGTTACAATCAATTCTATTCAATCGAAATTGAAATGCTAGAGCTAATTTAAAAGGTTATTTAGGATCTGAATTAATAAATGATTCATTGGGGTTGTGGAATATGCCTACATAACTATACATTTTAATTAGAGAAGAATTACTAGAGCGCCTTTATTGATTTAAGCCAAACCATTGACTTTAATAAAAATAAGTACAGACCATTAATGAAATAAATACACTACAAATAAAAAACTACGAGATTTTTAAACGATCTATTATTATTAATAAATTTATTTTTACATACAAATACAATACAATTATATTGGGTTAGCGAATTTGGGAGAGTAATAAAACAATAACGTGGTTTGATTTATTTGAAATACAAATATAGAAACTTTTCTACAACGAAGTTTCCCTTCTAAGTGAAAATAAGTAAAGTAGTTACCGAGTAACATTTAATTTACAAAAGAATACTATGAGGAATCAATGCATATCGGGTGGCGGATAATATAATACAATACAGTGTCGTTCTGGTTGTTAAATATTCATAAAGGTTAATACGTCAGCAAACAACTTTATTATTTATCAACAAATAAATATGGAAATTTATTTGTTGATATTTGTTGACTTTTGTCGATATGATAATATCTTCCATGCGAGGCCCGATATAGAATTCTCGAGAATTGTTCCTAGCTATTCATCTCACTCTTACTTATGGATCATCCATTTAAACAAAATCTATTTTTCAATTAACGCTCTCTAACTCACAGGCGTACATTAAGCTATTTCCTCAGATTTCTGCTGACACCATAACTTCTACTCCAAGAAAAAGCTTCTTTCTTCCGCTAGGATATCTTAAACCTAATAGCGGAGGGCTATATTTGTTAGATTATATACATATTTAAATGTGTAAAGATTGTTACAATAGAAACTAATAAGTGACATTTAATATCTTTTTTGACGATATAATATAATACATATAGATAAAAGTCGATTCAGTAACAAAACAAAGGTATCAAAATAGCATTAGTCTAAATTTATGACTGACTGAAAAAGAGACACTTCGCCTCATTTATATTTACACCAAAAAATCGTGCTTCATAATTTATAAGCTCATGCTTGTAACAGGTGCATTCTAACCAAAATTAGAAGCTGAGAGAGGAACAGGAAATAATTTGCTATTTGAAATAGGTCAACAGGGAGCGTACACGTTGACCGAAGAGATCAATTCAGGGCGATTTACATAAGAATTAACTACTTTAAACAGAAACATTTTCGGGCAAAGCCGTCGGCGTCACTTGCTAAATCTTGTTCTTTCAAGCGCGTTGTATGATCTTTTTATTTGTTTTTGGTCTCCCCTCTAATTAGCTTATCAAGATACCGATAACCATATCTTCGTTCATGAATTATTCGTACCAAATGAACACGCAAGCCTGAACACTCTCTATGCTTGATAATTTTATTTAAAAATTTATTATTTAGCATAGGGGATAATCAATAACTAATATCTATTTCTGTATTTTCATCATGAAGCGAATCTATAGTAGGTTACCCAATAACCGTCCACTTCTTTCAATATTATTTACACCGTTAAACATTTTATCGCACCTAATTATTTTGAAGTATTGACATTATTTGTGAGTGTCTAATGCTCAATCTTTATAAAATCAAACTGAACAGGACAAATGGTCAAGTATTTATATGGACAAATATACAATATTTACTTTTAAACCGCCAATCGTTCTCATAAGTCAATTCGATAAAAGTGTTGGTTTTTAAAATTATTGAATTATTTTATGTGAAGGATCAATATTTTTATTTCGTTAACTTTACTTTACTATCAGTTGTATAACTAATCCACTGCACTTTTTAGTTGTTTTATTTATCACGATAATATAGTCTAGATTTTCTGAAAGATTCCGTATTTACAGTTGTTATAGTTTTAGTGGCAAATAATTATGGGTTAATCAATTTAAAATAAATTAACAATTTCGTAATCAATAATATTCTAAAGTAATTTAATAATTCGATTCTAATAAAATATAAATTGCTACACAGAAAAAACTTTCGCGCCCAAAGATTATTACTTCATGCAAGTAAAGAGAGAGAAAAGAGCAGAGAGGAAAAACAATAGTCACAAAAAACGACATCGTACTTCGCCTGGCAGTGAGATGGTTATATATATATATATATATAAAGAAAACAAAAAAACATCAAGGTGGAGAGAATATATATGTATTTGTTCCCGTTTAAACTACTTCCGTGCTTTTTCTTTGATATAGACATTTCTAATAATTTTATTTTGCTCGTTTGAATAGAAATTTTTTTGTATTCGTTTTTATGGGCGAGAATTGCCAACAAAAAACGTTTTTAAAGAATTTTGGTGAGCTGTACGACTTTCACCCTTATGGATTTCAACGGTCGAAACGGCAACTTCTATTGGTTGTTGGTTCTACACTTTCTAAGCATTTTAGCAGAAAGTGTTCTCTTGAGCTTTTGGTTACATAGAGCCATAGAGCGACAACCTGCACAAATGATGCGCAAGTGGTGTATCACCGCTAAAATTCGTATATAAAAGATTTACACAATCCAATATCGACGAGACGCAATTTTTAAAGTTTACTCTTTATTAGTTGGCGAGCATTTCGCGCATTTTACAATTAGAATGATCACATCTAACTTTTCGTCAACGAGCCCTTATCGCGGCCTTAAAACTGGTTTGCTATAAGGAAGCGCCAAAGTCAATATTAATTAATCATTTTTAAATCAAGTATCAATTTAAATCTACAATAAATATCTTCAGTAAAACTGTAAATATTATACCACATCCGTAACTTCAGCAAAAGCTTTCAATTTTTTAATTTTCACGTTCTTCTGTTCTTTTTCTCACACAATTTATAACTTTTCCCCAATAACTGTGTTTTCCATGCTTAAACGAGGGCGACGCCGTTAAACGAAGTTGTAAGAGCAGCGCCGATCGCATTAAACCAACGAAAATGTCAATGAAAGAACTCCAGAGAAATCCACCAAACTACGTCGTCCACGGACATCGCGCCTTTTGGGAGATTTACCTGCACCAATTTCACTGCCAAGTTAACCAGAAGAGCCGCCTCCAACACTTGGCTCGCCGATCCCTCAAACAATTCCTGACGATGTCCCGTTACACGTATTTCACAACTTCGATCCTAGTGAATGAATAGGCAATATCCCTATTATCTTCAACAATAAACAAAAGTTTCGAATATTTATCCTAACTAGCATCGCATTCGTATATTCGGGTATAGACGAACCGTATGACAAGTTTCGTTCAAAGCCATCTTCAGATGGAAAAATCATTTCAATAAATCGTTTTATATCTAGTTCGCTTGTCTTAACTTGTTTAATGGAATGGTACAGATCATCCGAACAAACTTTTGAATTATAATTAACTTCAACAAGAAATTTCAGTCAATTAAAATCTCACAGTGTGCTATTACGTATTATAAATACGAAGATGAATAATATTGTTATTCCGTATTACATATGTTATCCTATAAATATTAAAATGCGTGCTGTTTAACCAAATAATTTACTTGTTCCCACCCTTGAGACTCGTCTGAGGATTATGTGTTACAAAGCCATAAGAAAAATGATATGGTTTGTCTGCAAACAAAATATTAACAAAACCACGATCCTAGATCCTACTTTAATGCAACTAAAAAATACTGCAACAATAATATATTTTTACATAAGTCTCATGATTTAAAATATTTACTTAAAATGTTCAAATTGCTCACATTTATTTGATTCTAAAGTCAAGAATAGAAATTCATTAATTTCGGTTTTCTTCTTTTCAACCCTTCTTCAAAATGATTATAGAAATGTCATTTATGTTAAAATTAATCTATTTTTCTATATTTGTTTCTACATGTTTTATTTTATATAACAATAGGCATAAGCGCATCTGACTTGAAACAAATTAAAAGCGGAAACCTTTTTATTCGAAATAAATAAATGTAGCATAAACGGTTTTACCTTTTATGCGTAAAAATACTGGGGAAGATGGAGAGTTAGCACTAACACTTTGATACAAATTTTATCTACCCTTGTGTACTTATAAATGCAAGAATAATGATGTATTAACTAAATATTTATGTTGCTTTTACAATAATATGCTTTTATAGGTAAGTTCTGTTTGCAATTGACTTCTGAAGTACATCATTAATTTTTCAAATCTTTTTAAGCGTCGTTTGTTTAATTATAGCATTACGACACGTTTGCATATGTTTCTGAATACTATTGTTTGCCAATTCTGTTGGCCCTCTATAGTCACTCGATCTGACATTTCGGAATCCTTTTTGCAGTTACTGGATTTGTATTCGACAAAATTACTAGCATATTTCGACCAAACTTTAAGGTGCAATATATTTAGTATTAATGAAATAATCCAATCAAGTGCTTGTCATCATCATCATCATCATCAACCAGCTTTTAATGTCAACTGCTGAAAATATCCCTCCCTTGATTGCTCCCACAACCTCATGTCTTACGCTGCCAGTATCCAGTTGGCGTGGATTCTTTTTAAATCGTTGTGCCACCTTGTCGGAGGGCGTCCTCTGTTAAACGGGGTTCTAAAAACAATTTCGATTGCATTTTTTATATCATTTGGAGCGTACAAAATTTCTTTTCATTGTTTGAAGCATATCAACCTAAAAAATATAATTTGATTGCAGAAAAATTCCTAACGCATGCGGTTTAAAGATTTTTTATAATCTAGCTGGGCGGGATGGTAGGGTCAAAACTTTAACCTACTTTTTTAAATCTTAGAACATAAGAATCAAACCAAAAATCCACATAAATCTTGGCTTGCAATTTGCATAAAAATGTAACTATGTTATGCGACAATTAAGAAACAAATGCATGGACGGTTCCATCTAATAAGAAATATCTAATAAGTCAGTTTTAGCATAAATCATTGATTTACTAGTATTACTGTATAGAGCTTTCCTTATATAACACTGATAGATTATTAATAAAATTAAGATTTATTATTTAGATGTTATGCTGGTAGTTTCATCGTTGATCACCTGTTATTCTAAATTTAAGTTCTCCAGTATTTTCAGTATGTCATTTGATTAAATACGGTAATTAAGAACCGCTATCATCTAGCCAACAAATATCAAATGGAACCAATAAAGTAGCTTATTGCTTGTTCAAGAAATGATAAACATAGCCTTAGGCGTTAATTATCAATGTCAGCAATCAAAATAGTTCCATTAATCCATAATATTTAAAAACTATTTAGTGATAACAACTCATATATAATTCTTTATTCTAGTAGTTTATTCTGGCTGAGGGTTTTGCATTTGGGGAAGATTTGATTAAAATCAAGGGTATAGAAAGTCTAAAACTAAAATAAAATGGAAAAATAATATTATTGTATCAATATATACTCATAAATTAAACACAACGACAGGTGTAACTAACGATGTAAACTGTAGGATATGTATGGGTGAGGAAGGGAAGTATTCAGAGATAATGAAACAAATTTTACACGTATTGGGAGAAACAAAATAAATGCAAATACATAAGTGATAAAAGTATTGAATTATTTATAGAAATATTAAAAGAATTAGCATTAAGTAGGGAAAATAATGATGTACGAAAGGGAAGAGAAGGGAGAAGGTGTAAAGGTAGATGAACCAAAGAGATGATGAAAGGTTAGACGCTTGCGAGGGGGATGTAGGGTTCATTTTTTTTTCAATTTCGGGTATTAGGTTTAAGAATTTTTAATGTGTGATTTTTGTTTGAATATGGAATATGTTATACGTAATATAGTTTGCTTAGGCGTAATTTAGTTTGCTAGAGTTAGGGTTTGTTTATGCCAAATAAACGTATTGTATACAATAAATGGAACGAATGTTTCAATGGAGCGAAAGCTACAACTCATGATATGGGCACATTTTAGGTGGTATGCCTGTGTACCGTTAAAATATATACGAATTTGCTCCATGGTCACTCTATCATCTGTCAACACTTTAATTCAACTTACCAACTGCTATCCCTCAAACTTGCACCGCTTGGGTAATATATAGGCGGCAGGAATTCATTCTTCTTGGAAGGTTCTAAAAATAAATAAAATATCCTGATCAGTATTTTTTAAATAATTGTGAAGCTCAATCTGCCCTCTTTCAAAATTTTCGTAGATGGACGCCCTTGGCTGGACCACATACGTACCATGTGTTAAATAATACTACAAGATAACATTGACAAGTAAACTTCAATCTGACACATTTTTTAGAGAATTTCGCATATGAAGAGATTTTTTAAGATTTAAAGGTAGCCGCAAAATGGACGGTACAACAAAATCAAGATTCGTTAGTTCGATGTTATATGGTTTTTATTTGACTAGAAACCAAAAGGTTCTTTTCATCATATGTGTACTATATCCATGATCAAGCTATTCGCGTTTGATCTTTTCAAATTAATCGTAGTGTTGAATTTGAAGTTTTCTCAATTGATAACAATGAGTCCCACTTAAGAGAACAATCGTGCGCTAATGGCCCGTCAAAAATATCATACTGTGCGCGCATTTCGTTTGTTTTGAAACGATATCTGACTATCATCGATTTTCTATTCTTTTGATGCGCAGAGTTTTAAATATTTCTTAGTCGGTACTCAACGATTCTTTAAATCTTTTGTTGAAGTGTGTCAATACAATAATTTTTCTGAAACATTATAGGTACAATTTATTTTATATGTTTCATAAATTCAAACTAATTAAAGCAATTGACAATGAAATAACGTTTTATTATATTCACAACTTTTTAAATTATCACATATATAAGATTCTAATATATATTTTATTCCATACAGCAACAATTACTTGCACACTTTTGTACAGATATTATATACTCGAGCAATATTGGCATCAAATTAACAACAATATATGAATAAAAACAAAATTAGACATATTTCATCTAAATATAATAGCGGGAATTAAATACAGGGAAAAATATGATAAAAAATGGGAAATAGAAAAAAGAAGGCTTAGGAAGTGTAAAGAAAATTAAGAAATGGGAAGAAATTATGAGAGGCTAATTCGTCTCTAAAGAGGTGTGGAAGAAAGAATATGTTGAGCAAAAAGAGAATAAGAAGAGCGGGAGGTGATTAATGCTGTATTTCGAGGGTGATGTTTGAAGGTACTTAAGGAATAGAGGAAAAAATAGGTATAGGAGTGTGAAGGCAGATTTATAGATAGCAGAATGAAAAAGAAAATGTTGATAGAAAAGGATTAAGAGCAAGATTGCGCAGTGGGTATGGGCGAAGCTGAAGAATTACAAAAAAGAGGAGATTGTGCCGGTGCAAAAAATGGGTAACAGGAATAATGTGGGCATTTATAGGGGAGTAACAGTGATGAATGGGATAAATAGGTTGTACAAAATTGTAAAAAAAATTGGAAAAGGAAATTGTTTAGAACAGAGTATTATTAAAAACGCAGTCTGGGTTCGTAAAAGGCAGATGTACAGCAGATAATATAGTAACGTGAAATTATAATGGGTTTTTCATTAAGCGTTTCTGTATTTTAAAATTAAATATAAAGAGTTGTGTGTGAGCTATGACGAAAATCTTTATTGTCGTTTAAAGTACAATAAATACCATTGTGTTTTAAAAATGACATCATTCAAATGGCCCACGCGGCTGCGTTAACAGGATTCGATTCCACAGGTCTAATTTTGTATGACTCTATTGCATATGTCGAGCTGGATCTCACTAATGGTTTGAATGACGTTGTCCTCCATTTGGTCAATTGTTGTTCGTTTGTTGCCATAAACCATCGACTTAACGTAGCTCTAGAGAAAAAGTCTGAAATGCGGTAATTTTGTTTGTTCACGAAACCGTTTAAGCAAAAATGTGCTTCATCAATAAAGATGATTTTTTGGCCAAAATATGGATCCACGTCCAACTGCTTCAGAGCCCAATCAACGAACATGCGATGAGCTTGGTGGTCTTCGGGCTTCAGTTGTTGTGTTAATTGGATCTTATGCGGATGAATGCACAAGTCTTTTCGCAAAATTCGCCAAGTTGATATCGCAGAAAGGCCAATTCCCTATGCACGACAAGGAATCGAGAGATTTGGGTCTTCAGTCACACTTTCATCAAAAACAATAATATTCTCCCTTGATGGTGCGTGTCAGCGTCGTGCAGGGACTGCTAGATCAGCAACCGAAGCGCTTTCCTCGAATTTTGCGATAATTCGCTGAATAATTCGCGTGATTTGACGATCATTTCGGCCGTAAATAAATTGTAACTCTCAAAAAGTTTAGAGAACAGAACACCAATTTTTATAATAGATCTCAAGAATTTCGACGTATTCTTGAATAGTCTAGCGCTAGGCGTTAAAATGTCGATTATGACAGAACACAAACGTCAATGAATAACAGCGTTGTGACCTGAAACTACAAAGCCATAAGCTGTTACGGTTTGGACATAGTTATTTAAAAACCCGTTATTATAAACCAGGAAATAAGTAATGGGATATTAGTATATCTCCTATTTATAGAGTTGAAACCTACGTTTGGTAGGTTAATAAGAAAAAAACGGTGGGAAGGAATGAAAGAAGAAGGGATATCAGTAGTACTGTAGTCGTATCAGTATCAGTAACGACAAGAAGCTTATATGAAGAGACAGAAATAAGAATGACAGTGGGAAAGGGAGTGCTAGAGAATGGGATATGTATGGAAGAGGAGTTTCGTGAATCAGTAAGAATGAGGATGATAATTTTAAAAACATGCATGAGTAGCATCATCTTGTATGAGAATGAGGTATGGGCGGTGAAGGAAAGAAGCGAAATTGAAGGAATGAATATGAAGTATATGAAAATGGTGTTAAGTGTGGAAAAGTCGATTTCGAGTGAAATTGTGTTGCAGGAACTAAATGAATATAAGTTTTGGGTATATAGATTAACGGACACAACAGACATGAGGAAAGGGACACAGAACTAATGGAAAGAATAATGTGTAAGATTAATAAGAGGTCAAGGTAAATATGATGGATGCGGGTGAAAGTTCATGTAGTGGAAAAGATGGAGCAGTGGAATGTGGAATGAAAGTGTACGGAAACATGGAAGGATGAGTTAAAGAGAGGATGTGGGCAAGTGTAAATAAGTTGGGAACAAGATATGTGGGTGAGTATGTATGGGAAAGGGTTTTATTAGGGGATGGGAGTAAAAGTATAAAGGAGAAAAGAAGAAAAGGAAAGGTAAAAAAAGAGAAAGAAAGGTTACGTGAAGATTATTGATGTTATTTTGTATATAATAATTTTACATATCATTCTTAATTGTTTCAACTGTTTTTTTATGTCAAAATTATAATTTAGGCCGTATATTTCATTTGGTATTTCCTCTTTGCTCTTGTAATTTTGATATTTTGGGATTGAAGCATTGGGGGACAAAGAAATAAGTATTTCAGTCTTGGATCATAGAGCTTAATTGTAGATTATAAATTGTAGATTGAATCGTGGATTGAATTGAAGTTATATTTAGATGTGCAGGTACTAATAACAAGTAACCAAGAAATAGGCAAGCCAGAAAAATTTATTGACAAAAGAAAATTACCAAAATCAAACTACGAGATCAATACAAGAGCGGTGCGAAACCTATCAAAATCTAGAATAACTGACACAATCAAATCTATTTTTTAAAAGGGATTTATTTAATTTTACAATAGCTCTAAAACGATGTAACACAATCAACAGGGTAGAAAGTGCAATAATAGTCTACGCGAAGTGAAAGTCAATAAATTTATAAAATAGGACATAGCATTCATACTTTGTCATTGAAACAACTACCTAAACAAAGTATAAATAACAAAATAAAACTAAAATTTTTGAAAGACAACACTAAAATTATAATAACAAGTACAGCAAAAGAAAACGCAGTAACTCTGACGATTGATCATTATCATATCAGCCTGTTTCATCCATTGCTGGATATAAGGTTTTTATTACGGGTTTTATCTGATAAAAGCTGGAGCATGGTTTTATTATTATTCTCTTAGTGTAACCGCCATACCGCTTTTGTTCTTTTCGTTACATAAATAATGCTCGTGTATGATTCTCAAAAATGAGGTGGAGGCAAATAATTGGTGCAATGTTATTTCACATTTATATAAATGTGGTTGTAAGTAAACACATGTAGAACGCAATAACAGTGTTACATAATTATGTTTATTGAATCAAATATTTATTTTACACTTTACGCTCGATTTTTAATTGACTGACATTATATTGTGAAGCTTGTTATAATTCAAGAGATATTTAAGATGATCCAGTACCATATTCCATTAGCAAAAAGATAAAAGTAATGAACTAGATTTAAATTGGGTTTCTTATTATTTGTTCTTCGGTCCTGACGATGGTTATGACTGCAACTTTACTTTTGATGTGGTTACGCTCGAATTGACGGTCGCTGATCCCGGTTTGATTATTGAAATGTTTGGCAATTGTCAGGATATTGTCATCCAGCTATTGAACAGGATCGAAGATGTAGTTGTGTGATGTGAGTTGATGTTGCTTTATGGATTTTAACCTTTGTCGAAGAGATCGGCGATCCTGTCGTTGATGATGAATTTAGTGCTTGGCTTAATGATTAACAGCTGCTTCTTCCTGGTTCCATTGAAGTGTCGGTTAACAGGGAAAGGTTTAGAAATGTGAATACGAGAAAGAAAGCAAATGAGAAATTCAAAAAGAGTCTGCCGAAGTATAGGGTGCGTTGTGTAAGTTTGTTGTTTACAATTTGATTGTGGATATTTGTTGTAGTTTTAATGTTCATAGTTGATTTATAATCATGATGACTCAATTAATATTGACTTTCGGTACTTTTGGACAAATCATTTTTACTACTGTGATACACATGAGCTGACTGCAAGATATTTATGGTCGTTTTTATTGTTAATTATGACAAATAGAGCGAGGTTCTCACGTGACATCCGAAGAACATAATACCGAAATTACATCTTCTGATGCTAGTTTTCGTGAACGTTTTATATGGAATTATTTGGGAAGAAGTTGTCCTGACGGTCGACTGGCGAGTGGCACTTTGCATAGCAACTGGCTCGTTACTGAAGGAAACTTATGCTAGAATATTTTACGAAGTTTTAAACTACGACCAATAGAAAAATTTCTTTGATCTGTTGAGATGTCTAAGAATCAAAATTGCGTTATTTTGTTGAAGAAAGCATAAGTACTAGGTGCGCATAAACGGTGGTAGCTATATGTGAGCAAAATCTTGGAGAGAATTGCTTCAAAACGTATTCAGCTAAAATGCGTAGAACTAACAACCGATCAGAGAAGACTAGCAATCGGGTGAAAGCACAAAAGGGTGAGAACCATAACTGCTTATTGAAAATATGATGGGCGAAATAATCGTCAAAAATTTTTCAGTTAAAAATAATAATAATAATAACTTGCGCAAAACCCAGATGTGAAAATGAGGCATATTTATGACAAAGCAACCGAACCGTTGTCGGTATTCTCGTATAGCAGTCGGCATAACATGATCTAAGTCGGTGTGCTTTGATTTTTCTGGCGTGCGTTATGCCGGCATGTTTCTATGCGAGTTGGCATTTATCTGTTGTATAATGATTATTTGTTAGCGGCTTATTTGATAATTTCGCGCCAATTATTTCTTAAGCGAATTTAATTATTATTATACCAATTTTTATTTGCATTATTTGATAATTAATCATTATTTATTCGATTTGTTGATTTATTAAATTATATTTGGAGGATTGAATTAATTTTGAATAGTCAATTTATATTAAATGAGAGGATTACTTACTTTATTAATTAATTAATCGAATTAACTTACATGACGTAAGTTAATCTTATAAAACTCTCTTAACCTAATTCATTCTTTCCAATCTTGGACTCCTTGGCTCCCGTTCGTAAAGATCCTTTTTAAGCTATACGTCTAACGCTAGACTCTTTGCTTCTGAAAGCATTGTCTCCTTGACTCCTTCGTGACATCCTTTCTTATCCATCTGTTATCTGGCATTCTGGTCACATATCCTGCCAAATTCGATTTTATAAGCATGTCACTTTCACGAGGCCATCTGTAACTTTGCTTCTCCTACGAATTAGTCAGGTCCTCAACATAGACTTTTCTATTTTCTTTTTTCCGACGGTATTTTGTGCTAATGATAGTATTTGTGAACTATATGTCAATACCGGGAGGATACTTCTATCGCAAACTTTACGTTTGAGGAGCAACGGAATCTCAGGTTTTAACTGGTGTCTCTTTTGAAACGAATTTTGTGTTCCAGATATTTACACAAATTTTATTCAGTTGTTTCTTCATAAATAATTTATTAATTGATTGAATATAAAATTCTAGGCGCTTGATTTATTTTCCTTCTGCAATTGAATTAGAACTGGGAACTAATTAGTTCAGTTTCATTGACGTTAATTGTAAGTCCCACATGGCGGGAAGCGACTGGCATTTTCTAAAGCGTTTTATTTGCTTCACCTAATCGGTTTGAGATCAGCACGATGTCATTAAAAAAACGCAGATGACTTTGCCCTTGTTTGTCCACGTGTATATCTTTGCTCTCTATAACGATTTTTTTCAATGCATATTCCAAGAGACTTGTAAGAATTTTAGGAGATATTGTGTTCAAATCCCCAACATCCTCCTCTGTATACGCGCCTGCCTCAAGATAGTCTGTAACATAGCATGTTAGTCTGAATAAAATAAAATAGGATGTAATGAATAAATTGTGATACCCCAGCAAGGTAAGAAACAGGTCGTGGGATTAATCTTGAATACAATTGAAATGTATGAAGGCACGTAATATGCAGTAAATAAAGACACAGTAATAACCAAAGAGAGATATGTATAGTTATTGTACGCTGCTATTTTGCGTGTACACACATTAGGAGTTGTAATGTGTGTGGTAGGGAATATACACGTATTAGCTCGATTGATATGTGGAACCTGCTGCTGCTTCACTGATTTGTGTGATAGACCATTGCTAGAAATAATTATTGATTTACTGCCTACACAGAGACCCGTATAACAGAACAAAAATTCTGTAGCGACTGGGGCTTATAAATACCGTTATTTGCATTGAATGGTTCATTTTATTAACTCGAAGCTCCAGTAGTAGCCGAAAGCCGATGACCAGACAAGCCGAGATATAAGCAGCAGCGATAGCCAGTAACCACCGCCGGATAAGTGATCGTCTTGTGGGCATTTTCATATATTTTATACTGTTCTATTGCATATGTTTAATCTAGCAATGCTTCTCTTGTTACCTTACCTATTTCCTACACAACTAGAGTGCGTATCAGTGAGTTGGATTGACCCGTACAATTACTCAAAAAGCTTAACACCTTTGTTCAATCGGGGTGTTAATTAAATTATAGTCGTTCCTTTTACCCCACTACACCGCTAGATTGCGTGTCACTGAGCTGGATACGCCGTTCTGTTACAATTACCTGATAAGTTTAACACCTTTAGTCGATCGTGGTGTTAAGTAAATCATAGTGCTTTCCTAAGATTCCTGCTATCAACATATTCCGCATCATTGTTCCAAAACAGACCCCTTTATTCTATAAAATTTAGTATTTTTCTTGAGGGCGTGCGCTATTTAGAAACAGTATTTTCGATATAATCTTCATTGAAGATTAAAATGTTTCTTAGCGGTCCAAAGACACTTGCTTCATACTCGTTTACTATGTTTTGTACAATTAGTACATCAAACTCGTTATCCAAAAAGTATCGATTCTCATTTTTAAAATAAAATAATTACATAACTTATACTGTTATCTTTAATTTTTATCATCTGTAATAGTTTAATAAATAATTATTTTCATCAAATACTTTCTCGTTACTTTGTTACAAGTTTCTGCACTGTCATCTCTCCACCTTTGGCATGTTTCTTCGATCATTCATTTTTCCTCTTATTTTAATTCTTTGAAAGGATACGACCCGTTGACTGTTAGGAACCATATCGAAATGATTTTTATGACGTGATGATATTAATTTAGTAGTGTGTGTTCTCAAATTGTCCGGACATTCTTCATATTATGCCTTTTGTTGATGCTATTGTGAATATTTCAAATTCCAAAATGAATTGTGATTTCATTTCTTTGACTTGAATGAAACGTATAGACAACACGTAGATGTATTAGTGTTGTACAAGTCTAGATAAATTTAAACTTAGCTGTAGATAAGTTTTAGTTTTAGAAAATTTCACTTTCACTTTTTTAGTAAACTATGAGAAAGTGTTTCCATTAAATTTGCATTTTGATTTAATACAAGAATTTAATTTTGGTAAAAACTTCATTTTATGTCGCCGTCTCCGGTAGAAGTTGGCGACCCAACTGGCTATGGTGGCTCTGGAAACTACAGCCCTAAGTATGTTGGGTGCGGATCATCCATACCATCTACGGAGGTCTAAGCGCCACGAATTTTAACGGCTGTCCACCGATCAACCTTTTCTTTAATGATCAACCGGAGGCTCTTATATTTATGTGCGTGTTCTATTCAAGTTTACTTTTATGAATTATTTTCAACAGCTCTCAAGTCTTTTCCATCGTTGTCAATCTATCCAAGTTGGTACATTTCTCGATCCATGTGATGCGGAAAATTATTCTACAAAAATACATTTCGAATGGAACAATTTGGTTCTTTATGGATTGTTTGATAGTCCAGCTTTGATAGTCCAGCGGGAGACTGCTAGCTAAAACCAGAGTGTCATTTGCATATCGTATATCAATCTACTATTGACTTTGGTGTCTGGAGTTTTGTTTTCAAACGCTGTTTCAAATACCGTCTCTGAATAAAGATTAAATGGTAGAGGGTATAGAACATACACTTGGCGTAGCATTTTTGTATTGCCACTATATCTGATATCTGCTATCAACCACTACTTCTGTATTTTGGTAACAGTAGAGTTCAGTAGGTAACAGTAGATGACCAATCGCTCTGCCCACTGGAATGCAAAGATGATTACAAGCAAGCAAAGAGAACAAGCCGGAGGGATTCACCGACGACGAAACTGACAAGGATATCGTAACCTGGAATGTCAGGGGCATCGTGGGCAAGGAAGTGGAATAGATATCAAGAACAAAAATCGGCTATTTGGCAATAACCGAGATCAAGAGAAGGGACAAGGCTCCGAAACTTTAGATGATGGCTGTTTACTTCTGTAGAGTGGAATGTCACAATTCATGAATAAAAGACACATGTTAGTGGATCTACAGGAAGAGGGCTGTGGTTTTTTCTGTGATCGTTACATATGAACTCACTGACGACGATGCAGCAGCCAAAAAATATGAGTTCTGATGAGTTCAAATAAAAAAAATTCTGCATGAAGTGAAGGGTGAGAGGCTAACAGTTGTGGGTTATCTCAATGGAATGGTGGGGAACGACTCATTAGGATGATAACGAGTGATTGGAAAAAATTGAGAATCAAACGCAATCATCATGGGAAACGACTTTTGGAGTTTTGTGTATGGAACATTCTGGTTATTGCTAACATCATGGTGACGTTCACAAGAATCATCACAATAACACCCGAGTAGAACCAGCGAAAAATGAGAAATCTATAACTTTTTTTTGAAGAGTTAGATTTCCGCGGGAATAATCATATGTATTGTTATTAATTTACCGAGTTGTATCTCGCGTGTTAGACATTTTATTTTGCCGATGTTTCAACAAAGTCTCATTTGGCATTATCCAGGCTTTTGAAAGTTTGAATTAAATTTATTGCGTTTGGGCAACGCTATTTGCAAGTGATCTGGTTATTCTTCTTGTGTTGAAGTGTTCTATGATTGGTTGTGTCATTGTTGTAGCTGGGGGTGGTTTATTTGTTTCCTTCACTTGAGTATCATTATTGGAATTATGTTGTCGTTTTCTTTATTGATACACTTGATAAACTTTGGTTGTCGTTCTGTTTATTCATTGTGATTTGTTGCTTTTCAATTGCTATTGCCTCTATTTTTGTTTTCTATTATTGATTATAATATTTTCAGTGCTGAACTGAAGTCACAGGCAAGAGATGCAAGAGTAAAGAGAGAATCATTGATTGGAAGTGAGCACCTCTTATTGGTTCTCAGTGTAGAGTTAGAGTGCAATAAATATAGAGCAAAGAAGGAAAGCCGAAGACAAACTTCTAGGATTCGATCATACAAGCTCCGGGAAGAAGATGTATGGAGGGAATTCGCTGCTAATTTCAGCCAGTATGTGGATACTCTGGGAAGAGAGAAGTCCCAAGACCTATAAGAAGTTTGGAATTGCTTTAAGATCGTGATGAGAAGAGCAGCAAAAGAAGCTTGTGGTACATACATGCAGGGTTCCAGAAACAGGCACACGCATTGGTGGACGACTGCAAGTACAAGTAAATTAGAAAAAGAAATTCTGGTAAGAATAACCCAAATCTAAAAGATCAGAAGATTATGAAGCCTCCAAAATCAAACAAGGTACAGTCAAACTTGCAGTAGATCCTGAAAAATATGCGAAATGGAAAAGACTGACCCCTGAAATTCATTAAGGACAAATATGGAAAGCTACCTACAGCTGAACAGAAAGTCATTGAGAGATGACAACAATATTTCCAGGAGCTTCTAGAATATGGACAAAAGCAAAACAATGCTGAAAATGACAATCATGGCTTGGAATAGCTGAATGATGATGGCCCAGACATAACAGCTGAAGAAATGAGCGTGGATATTAGAAAGATTAAGTTCGGAAAAGCTGTCGGATGAATCTCCCCGGAACTGGTAAAATACATGGAAGCAGATGTGGAGCGTTTACTGCTGAGAGTTCTGTAACTGGGGCGAGTCATAAAAAGATCCAAAGAGATTGAGAACTTTCTATCGCAAATCCATTTTTCAAGAAAGGCGACAAAAAGAGTGCGCTTATCACCGATGAATATCCGGTGAAAGTTTCTAGTGGATTTTGGAGATACATCTCAAAGCACAGGTATACCGCCAGCTGGAATAAGTACAATCCGTGTTTAGAAATGGACGCAGCACTTTCGACCTAATCTTTACGATGAGACAAATCTATAAGAAGGTTCTCGAATACGTCGAAGAGGCTTATGTCTCTTAACTGGACCTAGCAAAGGCCATGATTCATTGAAAGTAGTGAGTGTTGCTAAAGCGCAAAGTGAAGGGCAGTCTTCTCAAGATTATCAAGAGCTTTTATTATAACTGCAGAAACCAGATGCGAACAGCCGGAGCAACCTCAGCTAAATTACATATGAATGCGAGTATGAGGCAGTATCCCTGCCCCTTACGTCTTCGTCATACTCATGCACAACATCATTAAGAGCTATAAGACGAAGTCAGACCATTTACTCTGAGGACCTAGAGAACCAAACCCATTGTAATATCGGAGATGTCCTTTGCCGACAATGTGGTACTACAACACCCTAAATGAAAACCCCCTCAGTGTGATAATAGAAGAGATACAACTTCGATGGTTGGGTCACGCAGCAAGAATACCAGAAACCAGATACCCAAGGAAGCCCTCTACGAAGGCAAGAAACTAAGGGACGAGCGAAACTGAAGTGGAAGGATAACCTCAAGGTTGCTATGCGCAAGAGGGGAGCAGTGGACCCGGTCCAGGGCCCAAGCGCTAGCTAAAACCGCTACACCATAAAAAGAGAAGAGGACGTCAAAGTAAGTAAGTATTTTGGTAACTCTTTAGCAATAGTTAAGGTAAAGAGGCTTGTTTACTTTTATTTATTACAAAAGTGATTTACTACAGGTTGCATAATTTACATTTATGGAATCTATGTGTTATTATTTGTGACCCATCTGTGGGTTATGACTACCTAATTTGTGTATTTTTAATTCTGTCAAATGCATATCAGCTACAGTTTTACATAAATAAATATTATTGTTGTGTTTATCTGTCAAACTTAATAGTTGCCCAATTTGTCATATTTGACGATGTTATGTTCTGCGAAGACTGGGAAAAAGTGAGTCAAGCGCAATCGCAGACTACGGCAAGCGGACAGCGAAGCTGTCCTCGCCGTAGGCAAATATGGGGACCGGGGCATTCATGGGTAGGCGACTTATAGGTTAGACTAATGTTGTTTGGTTTACCCTAAACGACTATTGTGCTAATTGCATTTAATTGAAGAGTTATAAGGTGACAGTCAAAATTAATAGGTTCAACTTCTGTTTTCTGCAAGTTATAACAAAACGTAGGAACTTCCAGTATATGAAAGATGGGGTAGCGGTCACGTCCTAGAGAACCATGTATTTCAACGGTATTTGTTTCCTTACTCTGCATGATCCTGATTACCTGGCTCATTACTAAATTCGTGAGTTCTTAAATTTCTATAATCCACAACAATATTTACTAATTCTTGGAAAAAAATTCTGCCATGGGGCAAAGCATTTTCCTGGCAACTTCAATATATTGTGGCCTGGAATCACTAGTGTCACTTTCCGCTTCACTTTCAAGAACCTGCATCTCATCTTGGTCATCAAATTCATTATCAGAAAGCTCATTCGCTAGATCACTTCTGATAATATTCTCAATAGTAATGTTGTTTTCACTATCACTGTCCTGGTTTGAAAACTCAATTTGACATTCTTTTAACCATCTTACCTGAAAGATAGACACTTCCTCAAAGTATCTATCTATCTTTGAGGAAGTGTCTCAAGACAACTTCCTCAAAGACAACTTCCCAAAGACACTTCCTCAAAGATAGAATCAGTAGATCTTATTCTTTCTGGATTCTTTGACATAGTCGCTAACTTTAAAATATAACATTAAATGCGTATTTAATACGTACTTAAACGCATGTAATGTCATATTTTAGAGTTAGCGACTATGTCAAAGAATCCAAAAAAGAATAACATCTACTGTTTCTATCATTGAGGTGCTAAGATGGTTAAAAGAATGTGAAATTGAGTTTTCGGATCTAGTATTTATGTACAACACAGTTGCCCTCATCACAGACAGATGTCGACAAAGCACGCAATAAGTTCTCCTAACGCGTGAAGCTAACGAACAAAGTACGCCGTCACAGTACGACAGACAATTACGAAAGTAATGAAATATTTTTTATTTGCTAGAAGCCATGGGACTTAACCACGCTGGTTAAGGGTAAAGCCCTGAATCTTCTCTTTGAGCTATAAGTTTTATATTCTCCACATGGATCTAAGTAATTCGTTAAATTTCGGAGATTGAGAGCTTCTCTCGTACTTCATTTAAACTTGGCTTAGGTGTCATTTTCTATTCTCGTGACATTTAGTATTCTCGTTGCATGCATAGTTGACGTAGTTGATAGTTTTCGAGACTGTTGTTTTCTGAAGCGCCATGTAACGGTCACGCCTCCCAAGATTATTTCTTTCTTATTATCTGATAACAAAGTATTTTTGTATTACATTTAAGTATATCATTTACATTACAAATATATTATTTTATTTTAGGTTTTATTTTCATAAAATGTGACAAGAAAGACTAAACTTTTTGTTTGGTTTTTAATATAAACTCAAAATTTATAAAACAGTAGAAACAAAACTTATAAATTTATTAACACACAAACAAAATGTTTAAAAACTTTATTTTTCTTGACTCCCTTCTTGCAAAATCTTCTAGTAATTCACTTAAATCTAGTTTTGAAGCTTCGTTACATTCAATTGAAATTGTCGCCAAGTCTACGAATCTGTTTTGAGACGTTGTTGAACGCAAAGAAGTTTTGTCAGCTTCAATTTTGAAAAACAACGCTCAACATTGTCTCTGATACAAGAAGTGTTAATAATATTCAAAACGGCAAACAATCAATTACTTTTTGTTGCATTTTAAATGTTAGAACTTCCATTGGTGGAATAAATGTTGTAAGACTTCGAGCCAATGCATTACAGAGGTCATTCCTATCAATATCTTTATTGATATTGTACTTACTGGCCTCTTCAAATTTTTTCCAGTCGAATGGTAAGCCTTACAGCTTCCTTTACCAGCTTCATATTGAAACTGCCGATTCTGTCGTCTCTTACGAACTTCAATGTTCAATTTTGGCTCTGCTTCTAGAGTTTTACCAGTTCAACAGCATCAACCTGCTTAAATACTTCATGACTTCTGTATCGTATAAAATACTTCTTAATTATTTCCAGCTGTTTTGTTGCTGAATTTATATCAGCATTCTTTTCTATAAGTACTTTACTTGCAGGATATTGTACCATGGACAGAATGTTATACATGTAATTAAAGAGACAATGAATTTGTATGTACAAAT
>WYDF02049466.1:0-12150 GCA_009867245.2 Adranes taylori | reverse complement strand
AAATACAGCCATTCGGGCGTTACAACGTTTATTATTATAACATCTCAAACTATATTCCAACATCATTCTTATTCTTTTTACGTGTGTATTTATAACAGATAAGGTTTTGTTGATCACTGTTATTTATATTTAAAAAAAATTGCTCAGATATATTAAATAATTTTGTTCGCTTGTTATCATATGTACTTGTGTATTTTTTAAATTTTGATGTTCATGCAATTATTGTATGACTGTTTTTTTAGCCCTGATGGTGTTTCAAAACCTAGAAACCGAAACTTCAACAAGAAAATGTCAAAATTAAGTACATAAAATACATTGTTTTCCAAAGCCTAAGGATTTTATTTATCATTCGTAACTACGTTGGAGGTGAATACCACAATCATATGTTAGTGTTCATATTCTTGAAATAAATACGTATTATGCAAACATTTTCTTACTTTAATGGCTTTAGAAGAAACAAAATAAACGGACATTTATGGGTTTAACTATATGTGGATGATCCTGCCCCACTAGGCGGGACAAAATAAGCAATTGGCAATTATATACAAAGTTACAATTAATGAAAAATAGATTTACTTGAAAATGATCTAAATGTCAGTAAAAGCAAGACTGTTTTAAGCTACATCGAAATTGTAATTATGTTTCGTTAATACAACTTCAAGTAAATTACGGTAAATCTTAGGGGGATTATTTTACCCCGGCCTCTCCTTAACCGTAAGGGCTTTTAAAATGAGATTTTAATAAAAATTGAAATACACATGTTACCTACTTTAGGTTGTTAAACAGAAATTATTAAAGACGACAAAGTATTAAATCCACAGCCATGAGAAGTACTCATTACCGCATAGCTACAAATGTATGTTTTATTACACAGCTATTGACCTACTGAATTATGACACTGGGCGACAGTAATTTTCTTAAGTGGATAACTGGAACTTTTTCTTATATACTTTGTACCGCTAATGCCGAATATAACCACAAAAGTTGCCCACCAGGCTCAGTTTTTTTGTTATTTTACATATATTAAAAAATCCTTATATTTCACAGATAGCAAAGTGTCTTGTTTGATGTAACTATTTGCTTGCGGTTTTATTAAACGAAGATAGTTGCCAACAATCTATGATAATATAGATTCCAATAAAAATATTAAATACACGTCAGACCTGTCAAAAAAAGTCTAGCGAACTTGATAATCTCGACACGTCCTTTAAGTGAGTCACTTCCGTTTAGTTCAGATCTGTGTGTCGAGTTAGAAAGTTGTTTATATTAATTTATAGTGAACATCGTTATTTGCGTTAAGTGTTTATTTGTATACAAAGAGATTTCTTAAAATTTCGCGAAATTGTAAATATGATCCCCATGAATGAATATTACTCTCTCGATATGTTAGATATAAGAACTTTATTTCGGGTGTCAAATCGGTGAAGAGTACAAATCTTAGGCCCATCATATTCGCTGTGCATCTTGTGTAACATTACTTAGAGGGTGCCTTTAGAGAAAGTCGCGACATATTCCATTTGCAATCCCACCGGTATAGAGGGAACCAAAGAACCACTCCATGGATATTAGATGTTAGTTCAGTACTGTATGAGTTAGGAGACCGTCATGATCGTAAGTAATGGAGGTTCTTTATACATAGATTTCTCTAAGTTCAGTTTAAAATCCGTGCTTTTACAAATTGGAAATGAGAAACTTTCGATTCTTGTGAAAGAGACCCCAATGAAAGAGACGTATGACAACATGAAGATTTTGAAATCAAAGATACAATATTAACAGTATTCTTGGAATATATGCGGCGATTTGAAAGTTATAGTCCTTTTGTTACGTCTCCAATAAGGATATAGATTTTTTTTCTTTCTATGCGAATGGAATAGGAGAGATCGCAAAAATTCATGAACAAAATCTGATACATGAACAAAAAATGCAATATCTCAACCGCTCGTAAATCCTGAAAACGTATATCTTCCTCCTTTGCACATCAAATTCAGATACATACAAATTTTTGTTAACGCGATGGATAAAACAGATGCAGGTTCCCTATACATAAAGAAAACATTCCCTAGGATCAGTGAGGTAAAATAAAGGACGTTATATTTGTAGCCCCACAAATAAGGGAGCTTATCATGGACCATGACTTTGAAAAAAAATTTAATGGGTTTGGAAAAGCTGCATGGACGCTTTTTAAAAAGATCATGACTGAATTTCAAACATTCAATATTTCTTGACAATATTGAACTTCTTGACAATAAATTTCTTGAGAACCATGGAGACCTAGTTTCAGAACACCTTCCTAAAATTATATTTTCTGGATTCACAATTGGACTTCTTTCCTAAAAATCTCGGCACTGTGAGCAACAAACGCGGTAAGCGATTCCACCAAAATATTTAACAATGGAGAAACATTACCAGGGAAAGTGGAATTCAAGTATGCTCGCAAACTATTACTGAACTCTAAAAAAGGATGTTTCTCAAGCACAATTGAGTAGAAAATCGTTAAAACTACATTTCGATGTAGAATACGATAATATATGTAAGCAAATTTAACAAAACTAATCACTTTATAGCAGTATGAACTTTTTAATTTCGTAATACGAAGAACCGTACCAGTTACAAAAAAATGCTATGCAAATTTTGAATCAGAGCAAAATATATAAAAAAGTAAAATTTTGTCTATCAGTGTTATTAGATCAGTTATATATATAAGATACAATGTTCAAAAGTAAATAGATAAACTTTTGGTTAAGCAATAATTTGTATAACGTTTACTTCCGCTATATGAAAGATGGGGCGTCGATGACGTCCAAGAATTTTTGTATGCTAAAATTACAAATACTAATTTTTGAATGCTAGCTTACTTTTGGTCCTTTTATTTCCGATGTCCGACACAAGTGAAAAAACAAGCAATCATTTTCTTGGCAGAGGAATCCAATTGTTGTGTAACAAACAGTTCGAGATACATTTTTTTAAATAATTTATCGTCCAATTTTAACCTCTTAAACTTTAAAGTACGGAACTACGGAATAAACTTAATATAGTGGGCATTTGATACAAAACGTTAGAAGAATAATGGGTTATAGTATTTTACTCATCTCAAATCAATGTTATTTATATTATTATCAGAATAACTTTTGACATATCCAATATCATGGAAAATGCTAATAAATAACACATTTCTATGTGTACTGTTTTAAAATAAAATGAAATAGAAACTTATGATAGAAGTAGCAGCATGGCGAATTACAAAACAAAATAAAACATACTAAAAATACAAAGAATATATTTATTACTTAGGTGCGCAGTATATACCTAGGTACTAGATATATAAATCTTGCGCTTGAAGGAGTGAATGTATGTCAAATTATTATTACCATAATTGCACATATATGTCTCAAAATTGCTATGTAATTCTTATATAACTTATACAACCATAAATGTTGAAAATTAATCCATGCGGGAAACAGTCTAAAAATATGTGCTAAATATTCTAAATGCATCTATAATTTTATAATCTATATAATGGACCAAATAGTTTTTCTTTCATTGTTGGTTTAAATAAGCAATGATAAAAACCTTTTGAAAATATTTCTTTCGTCATTGGAGTAATTGTTAGATGCAGTTTGAACATGGCTAATAAAAAATCGGAGACTTGAAAAACTGGATATTATTAAGCGAAATTTAGTTTTCAAAGCTTTCAAAATTGTCAAAAAAAAATTCGTGAGCCAGAAGTTTTAACTATACACTACGTAAAGCGAAAGTTGTTTTAGTTAGAACAGATCATGTTACCTTATTTCTCGGGAGAAGAAACTTCTACAGAATGCGTCCCCAGGTTGGGGGATTAGGCAAACGCCTCTTGGATATTAGTGATAGGAAGGAAATCAAATACTTCCCGCAGACGAAACAGGCAAGGCATCGTCTGTAAACAGCGTGTATTTCAGAGTGAAGGACTGAAAAATTAACCTTTTCAACCCGCACTGAACCATTGTGAAAAGTTATAGTCCCTGGATTGGACATGGCTGTCATATCACGATAATATGGCTAGGCTGTTATGAGACATTCTGGAGGTAAGCGAAATGAGAAGACTGGAGACAATGAGAAAGTGGATATATATATATATATATATATATATATATAGGCTTAGCATTCATGGTCAATAAAACTATTGTCAAAGACAACATTTTCTGATTACTTGTAGGTAATCAGGAATGTAGGAATGTAGGTTGTAGGTAATTAACATTCTATGATTAATTTAGGATTACTTGTAGATAATAAAAAAACACATGTACATAGAAAATATAATTCTTCATTACTGCGAGCTAGCTCCTAAGAAGGAAAAATCTAAAGTTTAAAACTTGGTACGCTTAGACTATTTACTAAAAATTGATTGAAAAAGTGTCCCAGAACTCCAGTTACTGATTAAATATTATACATTGCGTACATCTACGAGGAGCAGCAAATGTCTTGCAATTGTTTCGGAGAAACAATTTCCTATTCTTTAGAAGAACTAAATAAATAGCTTAATTAAATATTAATTAGTAGAGTAGAACAAAAATGGCAACTTATGTATATCTTATTAAATTGCGGAATGATGTAATTTGTTTGTGTCCTTCATTAGTTTTGGAAAAATTTTATTTACTTTTATAATAATTTTACTTTTACTTAATACTGAACATTTTTGTATAGCTTAAGCTATTGAGATGTTTGATTTATTGATTGTTAGAAGATTTCATTTCGCATTTCTTACACGCGATTTTGGCGGCGTAATGTGATTATGCAGTGTAAGAAATGCAAAATTAAATCTTCTAACAATCGTATAATATTCAATGTTTATTAAACTTCTAAGAACGAATGTTTTTATGTTGTAAAAAAAGGTAATATAATATTACAAATACATATTTTGTTCATGTAAGGATTCGAGAAACAAGAAACTAATGTAATAAATGCGACACATGTATATAAAATGACTTGGAGTAATTTAAAAAGTTTTATTAAAAGCAAGTTCTCATATTAGAGATTTTTTAATTCACTATTGTCTAGCAGAAAAAATAACCGAATCGGGGTTAACCCTCAGCTGATATAAGCAAAAGGCATCACCGTGCCAAAGTAGTTTGTAATATTTTCTGAACGTCTAGCAGCCAAAATCCTGGCCGATCTTAGATGTAAAATAATAAATTATTTACATTATTTTGAAATCAGTCTGTATAGAAACCAAGTACAGTTTTTGTTCAGAAATAAAAAGTAGAATCGGGAGTTGTAATATCGTCAGTAAAATTTGGTAAAAGAAGAAAGAAGTGTGTGTAGTGCTCACCAGACAAAAATAAAGATTACAAAATTTTAAGTAATGGCACAAATGTAAGTTTATCAAAGAGTTTTATAATAGAGTTTTATTCTTGCAATTGATGCGCAATTTTTAAGCTGACGATTTAATCTTATTTTTCTATGCATGATTGTATTATGGTTTACTATTCAATTGATTTGCTATTGATTTTATTGAGTTAATAATTTTATTGAATATCTGATGATTATTGGAATGACTATTTCTTGAATTGAAGTATCATGAGTATATAAATTATTAGAATTAATTGTAATAGATTTTTCTTAATCTACTTCACGCTTTTACCTATTTACCATAAGCATCTACACGATCGGAGGGTTGCTCAAGTCATTGACGGATACTAAGAGAAAATATTTGTTTGTCAAGCGTAAATTAACTAGATTAATAGCTTGGGTTGACTACCCGGTTGACAGAGTTTCATTGTGTGTATGTGAGAGATGGAAATATAAAAGAAAACGTCTTAAAGATAACTCAAAGAGAATTTTATCTTTCCACCATCTACATTCCCCAATAAAAATACTCTTTTGTAGATGGGGTTAGACACTGGTACGTATCCAAATTTAACCGTCACACTATAACTAAACAGATTGTGTTTTTCATAGCAATCTCTGGTAGAGTAGCGTCAATAAAAAGACACAAATGAAAATTGTATAAGTATACGCTCCCACAAGCTCCCACCCCGATGAGAAAATAATATTATTTTACAAAGAAATCAAAACAACAATACGGAGTGATCCTCCCACCACCTACTAAATTATAATTGGTAATAGTAATGCAGAACTAAGCGAATTAATTAAAGATAACGAGACATTAATTGGCGATCATGGTTACGGAAGAAGAAATTAATAAGTAGAGGACATATTAAATTTCATGAATGATATCGGTTTTCACTCCATGAACTTATATTATAACAAGAACAAAAACCGAAAATGGACATAGTTGGGCCCAGATGGGATAACGAAAAATGAAATAGATTATGTACTTACTAATACAAGAAACATAAACAAGACATTTCAGTATTTAACCTCTTTTATATGGTGATCACAGATAAAATAAGAGCGAAATATCTATCAATAGAAAACCAAATAGAAACTAAATATATAGTTTAAGGAAACTGGATCTTAAAATATACCAGGCAACAGACCAACAAGAAACTTTAAACATCGAATATCTATATGATCAAATACTGTCAATGGTAACGAATAGCCTTAAAATTCTAAGAAATTAAACCAACGAAAACACATCTAAACATCAAAACTATGTTTAGATGTGTTTACACATCTAAAAGAAATCTGTAGAATATGTACCGATTAACAAAACAAACAAAAGAAAAATCAAAGCACAAAAACAAAAACATCAGGAAGAACTGATCAAGGATGAAATAAAAAGTCACGGAAACATAAAATGTCTCAGATCTAAAATAGGACAAGATCAGATTATAACACTAATCGTAGAGGATAAAAGCGAAATAAACAACAGAGAGATAATGTCGTAAAGATAGAACAATTCGATTCAAAATTATGCAATATACGAAACCAAACAATAAAACACAGTAAAAGAGAGAAAAATTCAAAATGTAGCATGAGAGGAAATCCTCAAAATCACAAAAAAAATAAAGCTCCAGATGGTGGACTTACGCCCCAGGATGGTGAAGCTCCAGCCGGTGGAGATGGCCGGATAGTAGATAAGCCCCAGATGGTGAAGATGATGGAATCATCATTCACATGATTCTTGTAGGAAGGAAACAAGGAACAAACTCATCTAGATTATGACCAAGTTAATGGATATGTGCCGTAGGCAAGGAAAAAACAACAACAAAATGAAGAAAACAGTGCTACTTTTCAAAAAAGGACATTATCGAAAGCTGGAGAACTACAGACCTATAAGTCTCCTTTCCCATTTGTACAAGCTATTAACAACGCGGTCAACAGCAATGGTTGACATCTATGAACCTTATGAGGATGCGGGTTATAGGTAAGGTCATTCAATATTCGATCACATCATTAAAATTATTATTAGAAAAACAAAAAACAAAATTAATACAAATTTCCACTATACTTTGCTTACGTTGACTACGAAAAACATTCGACTCTATATCGCAAGAAGCAGTAAAACACCTTTAAATAATTGCCGCACTCACAGCAGATATATCCAACTTATCGAAGGAACTATGAGAAACGCAACGTACTCAAGGAGATGCAGCAGGAGATACACTGTCCCTTAAACTCTTCACTTGAAGACGTCTTTAAACAAACTGATTAGACATCGAAAGGACTGAATATCAGTGAAAGATATATCAGTAATTTACCATATCTCGACGATATAGTGATACCCTCTAGTAACCTTAAAAAACTCAAAGAGATGATAATCGATGTTTAAAGTGCACTAGCCGTATAGGTATCAAAATGAGTTTAAGTATAATTAAGGTAATGTACAAGGAAGATGAAATGTTTCAAGTGAATCCCGAACCCATAGAAGAAGTGGGTTTGTATGTTTACTTGTGTCACATCGTTCACATCGAGAGAGAAAATAAGTACGAGGACATCAAAAGAAAAATCAGGTTGCGTGAACCGTGTTTGGCAAACTTAGCTATATGTATATTCAAAAATAAAACAGTATCCCTCAATCAACAGAAAGAGTTTGACGCCTGCGTCTTCAGAACAAAGACACATACAGACAAACAAGACAACTTATAAACGTAATAGAAAAAGGAACGAAATTGAAGTGGTCTTATGCTGATCACGTAACAAGTAGAAACACAGAAAATGGTACATCACTGTTCTCAAAACCATACAACCACAAAAGACCTAGAAGACACCACAGGTGAAATGGGTCGCTGTCAAGTTCTGGTGAATATGACAGCTGGTATGAACAGGATGCTAATAGCAAACAACCTGTACAAATGGTAAGACAAACTTGAAGAGGCATATGTCCCCAAAAGGACACAAAACAGTTTAAAGAAAATGTTACCTTAGAACTAGTCTAGTAATTCAGCATTCAATCAACTCAACATTCTCGAGTATGGGAACGGTTCGCTGTTTCAAGTATGATCTCATTTATCCAAATACCAGTTTGAAAAATAAAGCTTAATATCCTTATAATTTTACTACGTCTTTTAATAATACTAGTTTTATTGATCGTAATTAAAGATTTTTGTAAAATTTTATTTTATAACCAAAAAGTTATATATAGATATCCAGGTGGCTCCACCATTTCTGTCACATTTAAATTCCTAACAATACAGCGGAGTGAGTTTTCCCTAGATAAACTAATTCCCAACGACTGATTTAACTCACCCAGCTATCAAAATGGAATCGTACAAGTACAAGTAAATAATTTAATAATTGGTTTCTTTAACATAAATTTATTTATAGATATGATTTAAATCGGTGTGTATAGCGTATAAAATAAGAAAATTTATTACTTCTTTTATTCAATATATTCACAAAAAAGATTAATTATTCGTGTACAATAAGTTCAAACATCAATTCACAAGTAAATAAAACGAATTATCAAGAATCACTAAACGATTCTTGAGTTAATAATTATATTCTAGAAAGACATTAGTTCTCACAAGTATTAGTCTTAGAAAACAATGAGTGACAAGAAACAATTAGAACTGGTGGTCGCCCAGTTGCATATATTTTTTTTCAATTTTATTCTATTACGTCTTCCGCGAGCATGTACAAATACGTCATTAGCGTGTGTTGTTTGCCTTCTTAATTCCCTGCAATAATGAGCATACAAATTTCTTTCTTGTGATTTTCAATTCTCTGGCAATGATCTTTCATTGCAATGAATGACCGAACGAAATGATTAATGCGTTCCAATTCAAGAGAGGTTTCGCACACTATATTGATAATACATGATTGATTAGAGTGTTCAGGTAATCTATAATTAACAGCAATGTCAACATCATTAAAATATAATTGCGTATAACAAGGTGAGCGACCATATCCAGTAGTCATTGGACCTGATTTGTGATAAAAAACATCATGTATTTTAAAATGTTACACTCCACCCGTAATTCTATCCGAAATTTTATCTTCTGAACTAACCATAGCAAAAAATGAATTGCCTTTACAAATATTTTGAAAATACTTTTTTCAGTTTCTTTTTAATGAAGGTTCATTTAAAACAGATCCATCATACAATGATTTAAAGTATTCATTTTGACTTAAGGACGCTAATATTGCTTTACCCTTATGACAACATGAAGTGAATGCAGTCCTTTCACCTAAAGTGACTTCAGATTCGAAATGGTTTGCATTGCAAAACCTGCATGTAAAATCCATTAATCCAAAAAGAAATGTATTAAAATTTCTTTGAATTACATTCAGTGCACATTTAAATGTATCTCTTAAAATTATTTCATCATTACCTATACTATTTACACTATTTAAATTTGCATTTGGTCTATTATCATTCTGACTTCACGCGAATATATATTTCACGGGAATATATATTCCTTCTTCTTTGTCTCTCACTCCGACTGTCGAGGCATTTTAAAACCCTTTTAAGTCTCACTCCCATCCGTGCGCGCACTTTCCTTATTGCTGCACGCGTCAAATGATACTGAGTGTATAAACGTAAACAAACGACAGACTATAATGTGTTTGACAATGGCAGTATGAATGTAAACAATGAATTTAATTTAAATTTAATGTATTTGTAACACATATTATATATAGTTTAAGCTATCTGCACTCCCTCTTCACATAAACTTTAACTATGCCAAATGTCACACTCCTCCGTGTGCCATTATGCTTAAAAAGGGGTACAAAGTTTGCTTTTCACGTATTAATATATAGATTGTAATTTACTTGAGAGTTTAGTCAATAAATATAATATGATGTAAATTTACATTTTCTTATGCCGCATTTCACAAAAAAACTACTACACGTAGGCTTATTTTTGATTATTAGAAAATTCAATTTTCAACTGACGTTCCGGGGAAAAATACGCAGCTTATAAAGACTAGGCACCCTATTCTTTACTATCGCCGGCTGTAATAATGTCTAATTGCTGTGCGATACCATTTCCTATGTCATTACTTCACATTTGAAACTATCGCTATCCCGTTTCCCCACCATAACTCTTACTGCAAAAGCTACTCATACTGCATGGTTACTTTGTGAGTCCCTTGGACCCGCGCTAGAGTGTCGAATACCCTTTTTTTCTCTCCCCTTATCATGAAAGTGCAAGTGTTAAATAAATTATACGAGAATTAAACGCTACATTTACATGATGGTTTTCTTTTTAAGCAAGGATACTACAATGCTATGTTTACATAAGTAGTTGCAGAGGGCCGATTCTAAACAGCCGCCAAGAGGTGTTCCAAAATCATTCTAAAAATGATAACCATTCCGTGGAACGGTATTTTTTCGGTATTTTGGAACAGGTATTGCGTTTGACAACTGGAAAACAAAAATCCAAGATGGCGGACGACAAGATTTCCGGTTGTCAACATGGGGGGATTACTATATTTATCAGTAGATTTTTTAACGCGAAATTTGAATTTTACATCGCGAGATGTCGCGTGAAATTAGCTGTCATTTGAAAATGCAATATGGCTAACTGGCGCGAAATTTATAAACGAGATGCGGGGTCGGCGGGGACTAGATTTAAAAAATGCAAGTGTACATACACCTTTAGCGAACAGCCTACGAATACACACGAAGATCTAGAAGTATACCAGACATGCCAATCATTTTCTTTTTATCAGCCTACGATGTAGCCCGAACGATGATTTGTATTGACGAAGATCTACGAGGATGCTCGATGATGGAGCATAATTTCAAACCAAAACCGGATATGTCAATCATTTTTATCAGCATACCACTAAGAAGATCTACAAGTATAGTCGCTACCAAGCCGGATATGTCAATCATTTTTATCTATTTTGAAAGGAAACACCAAATTACATTAAATTTATCAGACAAGCAAAATATTTAGCTTTTAGCAACATTTTTATATATTTTAAGAGGAAACAATTTATCAAAATACCGACTCAATGTCAAATCAGCAAAAAATACTTAGAATTTATCTATTTCAAAAGGAAACAACTAATATGATAAAATTTATCAACTTCCGTTGTGTATCAAACTAAATTTAAGTTTCAAAATAAATTTAAGTTTGCTCAAACAGCAAACTTAGTTGGAATTTTGCTTTATCTATAACCTAGACAAATCTGTTTCCTACACAAATCCGTTCTGATTCAATGCCACATAAGCACAATTTTTCGGAATTTTGCAATTTTATCTGTGCTCCACAGAAAACCGTTTTCAAATACCATCATTGCAGCAGCAGCACCCTGTATATAAAAAAAAACCGCAACAGAGCCCCACATTTCACTCCAGTTGAAGTTTTCGCATCAGTTAGTGCGTTGTTAAAATATATTTTTTGTTTATATTGAAAACAATATTTCAATCAAGTACGTAATAATTTTTTATTGTAATTCATTTGTAAGATAAAGAAACGCGCTCGCAAATTATGATAACTTATAAATATAATTTAGCGCCCAAAATTATATTCCATAAATAAAATTCACGCGCGCTAAGAAAAACAAATCTATTTGAGTTAGTCGTGCGAGATGTTTTGCTTCGTTGCTGCTGCAAGTTTTCTCAGTCTGCGATCAAGAGACACACACGTAGCAGCGAACAAGGAAGAAAATTATATAATAAGCACGGCCATAAAAATAGTTTATATCTTTGGATTGAAATGAAATTCAAATTGATTTATTAGACACATTAAAATATTATACTAAAACAAACAATTAGAATATGTAATTATTTTGAAAATAAATAAATCAATAAATA
>WYDF02049455.1:0-12150 GCA_009867245.2 Adranes taylori | reverse complement strand
AGAACAATAATAGTTATATTAATTTTCCATAAACTTTATTATATATATATATATATATATATATATATATATTCAGGGGCAAACGTGCATAGTCCCGGGCTATTATCTTAGGTCGCTGGCGCTGGGGGTTGAAGAGGTAAGTATATAACTTAGGCTTTCAATTAGTAGAGAAAGGGATTTCGATTAGTAAATGTAGGATGGGTAACTAGGAGCTTTAGTACAGCAGTTACTCCGCGAAGGGCAGAAGAATCGATTTCTTTATATACTCGAAACTTTTCCTAAAGCGGGCTCAATTACGTTTAGTTTTTCACTCAGATTTGAATTTCCGAGTTTTGCTTACTTTTAGTATGTGAGTTGTACGCGATTATTTTATATGTTCATTTTTATTGCGAAAATTGAAATATAAAATGTAAGTAAAAATTATATTAACTTAATTGAAAGTTCGAAAACCTCTAAATTTTTCTGATTTGATTTAAATTAATAATTGTGTTTTAACTATAAATAAAGTAATTACTGTCTTACTTGAATAACTAATTGATTTTGCTTAACATAAATAAGATTGGTTTAGTTTCTTTGAATGAATAACGTTGATTATATTTTGAATAATTAATTGATTGTTTTGATAAGTTAATTCTAAGTAAAAATAATAAATTCGTCAATTCGAGATAACGCTAATTGAATAGCAGTTGTAATGAAGTGTCGTAAGTAGATTATTTTTTTGCTATATTTTATCAAATCTTACCTTTGATTATGCACTTAAGAAATAAGTTAATTTTCGTCCGGAATTGCTAGGACATTATTTTCTTGTTAATAGATCCTAGTCGGGTCTTAATGTATTTAGTATCAAATTATAACTGGAATGAGTTTTATTAATCACAAATCCTATTTTTGTAGTAAGTTGTTTTATAGTAATTTGATTAGTTTATAAGCTAATACAATCTTAAACTTTCTACGTGTTTTATTTGTGTTTTAATATATTTAATTGACGAGCCATACTTATTCGATTAAAGCCGATCTGTTGGCATTAATCAATTGGGGGCACCCATCATTCTTGTGAATAGCGGTAAATTAAGTAAATAGCGATCAATAATAATTCTCAATCGCTAGTAATAATTTCTAAACTTTAGCTACGTCCTAATTTAACTTTTATTACTTTGATTCCGGTTTAATTGGACACAGAATTTAATTGGGCACAGAACTTGTTAACAAGTTAGGGTTCATACAATCCCTTGTCACACTGACCGAATGCATGGGTTCGTTCGTGTCGCCCCCGTGCGAAATAAAACGCATAATCTAATTATTAGAAAATCCAAGATGGTAGTTGAATTTGAGCCAATCAGAAGCGGGATAACTCAAGCACGCGCAAATCTCGTAATCTATACTTGAAGGGTAATTCATATTATCCATAAATTTTCACGATTCATCTTGAATCGTTTTTGATCCATGCTAATACCACTACTGCTGAAATACGAAAGATCATATTAAAATTAGCCAACATAGACAATAATGGCTTAGACAACATAGAAAAATATGTACATCTTTTTCAAATAGAGTAGGATCCCCAGTATCTGATCGTCGATTATCCGTATACTCAATTTTTTATTATTTATGTAATTTTTACGTTAATCCTCGTTATTGTTTACGTTTCGTTATTCATTTCAGGCTAAAAATTTTACAACGCTAAAAATATTATACTATATAATAAAGCATTATATTATAAATACAAATATCTTATGTCGCCAATGACGTAACCTAATTCACATATCTTGTATATTTTTTCAAGTGCTCGTGTATCCGAAATATTCACGGTTCCAATGAGTTCGAATAATCGGTACCCTACGGTATTAATATTTTAAAATCTTTGATCTGCAAATTTTACTTACGTCGGCAATTTCCGTTTTCTTTCCGTATATCATAAGCGTGGCTTTCCAGCATAATGCCATCGTTGGAAGGCGTCGACAAAATAATTCAATAGGTAATCTACTTGGAAAAACAGCTGATGTAGCTGGTAGTAGCCCTAGAATAGTTATAGTGTCCTGAAAATTTTGGTTAAATTTTGTTTGTTATTATTCTATGCACTTTTGAAAATGAGTGTACTTTAATTGGAATTTATACATTATTTTTACAAAAATTAACATTAAATATTAGTAGATAAATAGTAAATAATACACAAACAGTTACTAAATTTGAGTACCGTAACTGGAGCTACTCAGCACCATACAAGGTAAGTTTTCATAAATGTACATAAAAACATTCGTAATATAACACCTCTGTAGTAAACTTGAAGTTATCTCCTTGTTTCACCTATTCTTTTGTGACATGTGGATCACTAATTGTAGATTACAAAAAATTGCGGTAAGTACCCTAAAATTATTAAAAAATAAATAAAATAAAAATTGTTTTAATTAAGGAAAAACTTAAAGCAATAAGTTTTTAATTAGCATTAATAATAACATTTCACTCTCAATTTTGAAGTTTACTTGGCGTTGCTTTGCAAAAGTGCAAAGTCGCCTCTCATCTAATTTTGTATAGAAACATAAACAAAAATATTTTATTTGTTATATTTTAAGCATAAAACAAAAGTTAAACCTTTTACTTTTGACTGTCACCTTTTAAGTCGTCTATTAAATTCAATTAGCACAATAGTGTTTAGGGTAAATTAAACAACATTAGTCTCCCCATGAATCCTCCGGTCTTTGCCTCGGCCTACTGCCGCTCTTGATTCACTTTTTCCCCATATTTGCCTACGGCGCAGACCGCTCCGCTGTCCGGTTTGGCATGACCTACGCCATAATTCTCTTTTCGGCTAATTTCTAAAAGAGCAGTATGGCGTGCTTCGCTACCTTGGTCTTATGAATTCGTTCTCTTTGGCGCGATCTGCTGCCGTTTTTGACTTCATTTTTCCCCGCTGCTGCTTTTGAGTCACATTTTCCCCGTGTCAGTTTTGTGCAAAAGTGAGGTCCCTTGGTCTTACACTCGTTCCCCAAGTTTAATTTTTCAACTTCCATAGGAACCGAGATATTTAATGTAGTGGAATAGCCGGTCTCAAGTAAATGGATCGCAAACTTTATAAAACAAATAACATCCTGTATATTTGTTAAATTGTAATTTTAGAAAAAAATGTTTCAAATAAAATTGAACGAGCTTTCGGTAGTCTATATAATAAAGTTTATTGAAGTGTCCTATCTTTGATAGTTCCTTAAATATATCAAAAAGTTTGTAAAATTTTAAATGTGGCAACGTCGCGTTGTGTACCACTTGCAGGGATGACACTACATTCATTCGACGCATAATACAATATACTATATGCGAGCGAAATGTCAATCTTCTAATTTTGAAACTGAATTTCTCAATAAAATAATCATTTTGAACCCCTCCCAAAATTGCAATGTGCACCCGCCACTGATAACAACATTTATTCAATTACAAGAGCACTTTATATGCCTTATACAACGTAAAATAATTTTTGCTGTAACTTTGCATACATGAACTATCATGTAGGCCTTACTTGTATATAATATGATTGTTGAATGGCGGTTGCCATGGCGACGAGTTGCGTAATTTTATGTCATTAAGGGTCATATCTTTGAAACGGTAAGTGTTAGACCCATCATCTTGTACGTCTTTAAATACAATTACAAGGGATATCAAAATCATAAAAATATGCAGGGTGTTACTAAAAAGCTTTTTGAAAAAAAATGTAATGCTCAAAATTAGTTTAGTATATTCAATTGCTCGTAGTGGTACAATTGAGCTTACACTTACATACGCTCCTTAAACTTACATACGCTCCTCAAATTGCATTTTATGGTAGAAAAAATATTTCAAGGACAAATTACTCCAAATGGACCGTAAAATTTTCAAAAAAAATAACACCCTGTATATATGTTAAATTGTGATTTGAGAAAAAATGTTTCAAACAAAATCGAAGGGTCTCTACTAGCGTATAAAATAAAGTTTTCTCGAATGTGAGATATATTGAAAATTATTTTCAAACTTTGACCGTAGCAACGTCGCGTTCCTTGCATGACAGAGACATAGGACTTGTTTTATTCGACGCACAGTGCGAGGCACTATGCGTGCGCAAAATTTCAATCTCCAAGATTGAAAACTGATTTTTCTGTGAAAAAAAATGACGCATTTCCGCCATATAGAATTTACAATAAAAATGAAAAAAACATTATTGCGCAACAATAGTGTGCACCTGCGTACCAAATTACAGCCAAATCGGCCTAATTTAATCAGCCAAATCGGCCTAGGTTAGGAGTAATTCTTATGTACGTACATACAGACACCGAAAAATTGACCTTTTTCTTAATTTTTTGAGCAAGAAAAAATTTTTTTAGAAAACACTTTTTATATGATAAAATTATTCCTTATTATCCTCGCCCCCACCCCTCTTCTAATTGCGAATTAACGGATTGCAGTAATTTCGATACAAGAGACGTACTAAGGTGAAATAGAAAAAATTGTCAAAACATGAATCCTATATCTTTCATATACCTATAGGTATTACATACGCATATTGTATATGAAAGATAAAAAGGCGCAAAGGTGTGCCTGATCACAGTAACATGCTTTTATGGTACTAATCTACAGGTCCACTACAGGTAGTTGCAGGAAAGCCCCCCTTTGGAACGTGGCACGACTTTGGAACGAGACAACTAAAGGGGCATGGACCAGACGGCTGATACCGGAAAATCGCCCGTTGTACCTGAAATAGCATGGAACCTTGTATTTCTTGCTCACGCAGGCATTGACGCGTCATGGATGTTTCGCGACTTATCTACACCACATTGCAAAATTACTCAACGACACCTGTGAGCACAGTATCAACGAAAGAGATGATTCCCGAACATACAATCATGTACTACGAGGCGTGAGCTGAGGCAAGACTTAACATGCAAGAACAACTAGGTAAAGTGATAAGAGCTGAGTTTTGTGACGACAATGTTGGAAAGCAAGCAAAAGTGGAACATTGTCGCCGGATATATTTGCCTTATCATGCAACGGAAAAAAGAGGCCGAGAATGTCCGAAAGAGAGAATAGTCGTTATAAGAATACTTTGACAAAAGTTAGTAGAAGATAACTGGAGGGAGCTAGATACACCCCATTCAGTGCAATGTCTTAGCAGGGCCCAGCGGACTAGACACCAATATTATGTAAATTAAACAGTTTTCGAGAGTTATAAACAGTGATTGGATTATGGAAACAATGGAAGCGAAAGCCAAATTTCCGGAAGGTTGCCCTGGCTAGCTACTATACCCGATGAATGGCACTTGGAAGTTATATGAACGTTTAGTACCTGGCTGCTTCAAGTATGTTCATGTTTACCTCTCCCCGCAACATGGCTCCCTTGTTTCGTTGCTGAAATCGCTATGAATTGATTCAAAGAGATAGTAGTGAGTTATTTGTTAATAGCTGTACGAGAAAAACCTGTCTTCCATTGTGTTCAATATTTTAAGAAATGTAAAAATGAATACTGATCAATATCTGTAATTTTGTTTGTTATTGAATACAATGATACTCATTTATACTTTACAAAAAAGGGTGAATTAATTAAAACAGAAAAATTAAAGTAGGAGTTTTGAAATTTGAGGAAAAAGTTGATGTGATTTATATGTTACTGTCGTCCTTTTTGATATTTTTCCTTATATAGAACTTTCTGTTATTTTTACGAACAACTTTGTTCTACAATATCTAACTGTGAAAAAAAAAACCTGCAAATCCTTGGGAAAGACTTAGATGAAGAAGAGGAGAATCTTGGGGAAATTTCAGGTATATTTATTTCAGTTTCGGAATCCCATGGTCTGATTGATTTGGAGCGTGGAGACATAATAAAGAAGGTTTTATATTAATCTTCCTGGCTCACAGCTTTCTAGCCATGTCTAAGTTGTTCTTAAAAATAGTGAGAGAATAGGAATAACTTTAGAATTTCAAAAAAAAAAAAAAATTATAAAGGCAGAAAATAAAATATCTGAACGGTGATTTGTTAAAACTGTAATCAAAAAATTTCGAGAATCGTTTGAAAAGTATAATGGCAAGAGCACATTTCAGTTATTAAAAATATTTCTTAATGATGATTTTTATCAACTTCTCACTGCTCAGACTAATGATTACGTATTATTCAAAAACCAGACTAATTTCACCAGTGAGTCTATATGTTAAGCCTACTAAGTTCATGATTCTTTGCGCATATAGAACGGCGTGAAACATGGCCCAATTGGTGATAAACATTTTACTACATATCTTCAAATTATCACGTTTTGCAGAATGCGTACACATTATTCGACAGAACTACGACGGTGGTTTAATGGAAATCTAACCTAAATAAGAAACTTTTACGATTTTTTATGATTCCGTGATTACTTAAATTTATTATTTGTCTAAAACATCCCCAAACTGTCCACTAATTATTTTGTACACTTGATATTTTTTTGGAAAAATAAAATTAATTAAACAAACACTTTTTTTGTACGTATTACAAATCACTGATAAAGTTGCATGCGAAGTATTTTATGATGTCAACCTCTATTTTATTTATAGCGGCCCTTGAGCCACTTAAAGTTGGACAAGCCTGGTATATAACAAACCCTAAAGTAATTCCTAATAACAAATCAGCAACACACATCTGGAATTTTGATGAATAAAATCTTATAATCTAAGTAAAAAAGAGTTATTGTAAAACGAGAAATGAAATATCCGGAAACAATCCATTACACATTCAACAATGCATTTTCTATGTTTGCAGGTAGTGATAATAGTAACATGCTATTACAAGCTGAAGGAGCCCTGCATGGTTGTACTTAGTGTAATAATGTTAGTGGATGATTTGATGGGCGAATTTCTGCTAAATGGAGTCGCCCATTAATCATCTCCGCCTTAAAGCAACTTGACGGAAAGAAAGTTGTCTCTTCTCAGAAAGTAGCTTTCTCATAATTTTAATGTCACAAATTTCATATGATAATTAATTAACTCTTTTTTTTAGAAATTATAAAAAAAATGCAGGAGAATGACATAGAATTTGCTTCCTTACCTACACAATACACAACGTATTGAAGTGGCATTGTTTTGTCCACTTAAACAATGTTGGAGGCAGAAACTGACTAACGGTTTAAATGCTGAGGACTATTCCTATCTCCAACAATTCCGAAACGAATGTTTCCTCAAGTACTAAAACAGCTATTAGGTACTGTTCCAACCAGATGTAAAATCATATTGCTTTCTGGATTTAGAAAACGTAGCATTGTGCTTCGTTCAGTGTCAGAAATTTTAAATTGTATACTTCATTTCTAATTCGACATAGTGCGCCTACAAATTTTTGATAATAAAAGAAGCGCCATAACGGCAAATTGCGAACAATCGTAAGCGAAGAAAAACTGATACATCGCAGGAAAAAATAATAAGGAAGATCACTTATAAAACATAGCTTGGAGAATTGGGTTGTTAATCTGGCAGCATCAACAAGCGGTACGTCAACTGCAGTTATATTAAAACCTAAGACTATTACGGAGTGCGTAAAAAGAAGCAGAATCCTGATGAAGAGCATAACGACAATACTATATCTTATTATGAGTTGTTGAAATATAGATATGCTGACATCAGACAACAAATTAGCGTCAAACAAGAAGAAAACATTTTTTTTAATCGATTGGTAAGAATTGAAGAAGCCAAAACAATTCACACGTAAATCTTTAACTAAAACAGTTGGCCGGCACATAATATTTTAAGACCAAAAAGATACTTTCCTAAAAAAGTAGCATAATTTAATGATAATGGAGCAACAAATAATACCATTTATGTATAAAACTGTCAAACCTTCAAAACCTTTTGTCGGAATAGGATTCATAATAAATTAATGATGATAATCGGGCTCGATATTTTTGGTGAGCTATTTTTGTATGCTATATGTATGCTATTTGTATGAAGAGATAACGGTTCGGTTTGTATGTGACTTCGGAGCTCAGATGCATCGGAAGAGTCGTCGGCGTTGTTTTTCCTTGGTGATGGGGTATATCCATCCGATACCAGGGATTGGCAGCAATGCTACGGTCTCGGCAGTAGTGGCGACACGTGTGGAATCCACGGAGGTCCTCTTTGATTCGGTGGTGGGGACATCGTTGTCCTCGTTTTCCCATCGAAGATTCAAATTTTGCAGGGAAGGATCGCTAACTGCGTATGGTACAGTGAGCAGAAATAGATGTGAAAATAAAAAAGATAAAATATCGAAAGATTCAGCTGAAAATAGCTAGTGGAATGTAGCTATTTACGTGTCTGTTGTTTATAGAAAATTTTTGTTTCACAATATACTGACTTGCTAGAATTTAATGTAGAAGTGGCATAATTGTTCATTGTGGCGCTTGTGAGAACAAACCGTTCTTTACTCTGCGACTATGCTTGCCGTCAAAAGTCAATTTTAAACATCAAAAGAAAATTATACTGATTGAAACGTGCGAAAATTCTCACTTGAAGACAATCAGACAAAGCTCTAAACACATCTGCCTGAAATTGGCGTAGGTATGGTTTTTTATTTTAAATTAGAGGTTTTTGACGTCGACGGCTGCGACGGGGGCAGTTTTGATTGTTGCCAGCGGTACCAGGCTGGCTTCTCTCGAAATTTTTGCTAAAATTGTTGGGAAGAGAGAAATTTTTTCGAATCAGAAGCATTTTTTCAGCTGTTACAAAATTTAAGAAATAATATCGCGTAATATCCCTGCCAAGATTCTAAACTCTATGATTCTACGATATGATTCGCCCTCCAATCAGACTTACCGTGTGAACTTACCGTGATTTACAGACTTACCGCGACTTACCAAAAAATCTATTTAGGTAGCGCTCAGAAAGTTTATTAAACTCATTAAAAGTTGTTTGTCAAAAATGCGATGGTATTGTCCAGACGAGATTACGCTGAGTTCAATAAACTCATTAAAGTTGTTTGTTCCAAAATCGCATATCGAAAAACTCCTTTTCTAGACGGAACAATGAACACAAGTTCAACAACCCTACTAAAGCTGTTTATTCGAAATCTAACATCGCCAAAAGCGAAACTCTATAGTAAAATAATTGGACGCAAAGAACTAGACGCCATAAAAAGAACAAATATATTGGTCTCTTTCAATATGTACCATTTTTCCCTCCTATTCCGCACTCGCTGCAAACTCACAAAAAATGCAAAAAACATCTGCTGAAAATGTAAAGCTATAAATCACCTTAATCCCTTCTGAGATTTGTTTTCATTCCACTAGAACAAAACAGCAAAAAGAAGTTCATTCAAACGCGCGTGATATTTATTCTCTATCTCGTTTATCTGCTGACTCTCTAACACACGTGAATGCGAAACGTTTGTTGCGTGGTGTTGCGACAATTGACTCTAACTCTATCTCCTCCCTCAAGATGCAGTGTATTGCGACTATGTGTATCTTTTGCGAGCGGCTCTGACTCACACTCCTTCTCTTATGTGCACGAATAAAATGAACGTTGTTTGGTTTTCTGCATTCGTTTCTGTATGCAACGTTCAATGCCTACTTACGAAATCGTCTAAATATAAGGCATCGCAAATCTTTTCGTCGTTTATATTATTTAATTAAACTACGGCTTATTTTGTGAAATAATTGCCTGATGATTATTTATTTATTGCTTGTTTTATCATTTGGCAATACACTCTTCTATTGTTGGTATGATGTTATCAGGATATTGACCATACCAAACTTGTGTTGAAATGAAGAATTTATTGAGTCCCTTATCTGTTTAGTGAACTGTGTTAACATCATTTTATGTTCCAGTTAATTTCCCTACTGTTTCTAAGACAACAACTACATACTTATATTTTTTGTACCAGAATATTTTGGGTTGGAACTTTATTAACCCAATGGAATAAATTCAAGTCTAAGTAACGTTATTACTTTACAATATAAGCTAAGTTCTATAAAAACGCATAAGAAAGAAGTATACTTTACTGAATACTTTAAACTACACTTTAAAAGTAATAGTTTACTTTGCACAAAAATTTTTCGGCAAAAATTTATCGGGACAAATCACGGGTGATTTATGTTTGATAATTCATATTAATTCTCGTTTTAAGATATTTTATACAATAGTCGATACTTTCCAATCTTAAAAAAAGGTTTTTTGATCCAAAAATCTATTTCTAGTTTTGTATGAAATTAAAAATTATTAAGAAACTATTAAAAAACAATGCAAGTAGCAGCTTCAGTTACGGTGGATTAATAGAGCATGAAAACTTTTAAAAGTTAAATAAAATTACATAATGTTAATTAAAATTAATAGAATTTTTGAAAATTTTTAAATGTTAATAAATAAAATTATTTAATATTTACCAAAATCCCTTGTGCAAACGGAGCTACGAGGCGCGCAACGGTACGCATATTATGCAACGTATATGCGGGTGCTGCGAGTATAATATACCTCAGAATGCTAGCAGCTTCTTTAGGATAAGTTGATGCATACATCAGTGCTAATGTTGTACCCATAGAATGACCAACGTAGATAATATTTCCAGAGGCGCGAGTTTCGGACTCAATAAGTCGTAACATAGCACGCACGTCAATTAATGCTAACTCATCCAAACTATTAGTAAAAGAGAAAAATAATAATGTAGTACATGTTAATGTAGCCTACCTATTTCTTGAAACAGAGAAATTGCATCATTTGTGGTGCATCAATTCAGTAGATAGCTGATAGTAGAGTTATCTTTAACATTATTTGTTTAAATTGAAATTTTGCGCTTACGATTAAGTTGATAGTGGTGACCGGTGTTGTCCACTAACTCTTTAGGAATTCCTATCATATGTTGGTTGGTACTACTTCGCTTTTTGCTCAATATTCACATTGTAGTTATCTTAAAACATCTAAGATTTTGTTAAAATTTTCTGGGCCTAGATGGTCCTTTCTTTTGATAGGATCTTTTGAAGCAGAACCTGCACTAATGAAGCCCTTGAAAATTTGTAAGTAATACAATCAACTGTAATATACAATAAACTGAAATGCTTCAACTGTTATAAGTTGAGAAATGGTGGGAGAAGAGAAAATATCAAGACCACAAGTTACCAACAGTGGCATTTTTGCACCCTAGTGGGCGCTGGAGGCTTCCAGTACAAAATTTAAACATGAAAAATTAGAAACAAAAAAATAATAAAACAATAATGAAACTAATAAAAAATGTAATGAAACCAAACATAAAGAAAATTAAAAAATTTAAATAAAATTTGTTAAATAATATATTAACAGATGTTATGATTAAACTAAAAATGAATAAGTCTGCAAATTTCTTTGTAAAATAAAGTGATGATATTTTTAGAGTAAGCAACTGCAGTAAGTGATATAAAATATTTTAATTATAGTTTCCACTATATTAATTGTTTAGTTAAATTTTAGAAAAAATAAAATAAAAGAAATATAACAATATTTACTCCAGCCAACGCTAAAGTAAAATTTAAAAGGAACAAAACGCGTCTAAACAAGTTGTGTTTTAAAAATAATAAAAATAAATATAAAATGAAAGACGGGAATCTTATTATCGGTAGTATTACAGGTAGTATAATAATACGATCGGCGACGCGCAATATGAGGCACGTAGCGCCAAGCTTCAGTAAGCAATTGGGTTTTAACATCAATCTATAAAGTGTTATGGGTTGAAATAAATTTGCACTAAACAGGTGAGTTTCGACATCGGTTACAGATATTTACTGTCACAAATACTCTCGGTTTGCACTGGAAAGTTAAGTTTCGAGATGGAATCAGTTACATATATTCTTAACTAACAATATATTTCAGTACTGTACCTAGCATATACAGAGGCCAATAGAATTTAGAATTCACTATTTTCTCCTTTACGCATTTACTGGGTATTCCATAAAACAAGAATAAGTTAAGGTAATAAAAACAGTTTTTTACCATAAGGCACCGTCAGATATCATAAAAAACATGCACCTGAGAAATAATTCATTGCAAAGAAGAACGGACCAATGATCTTGAAATGACGATTACTTGAAAACCTGCAACTTTTCTATTAAAGTCGATGAATCAACCCTACAAAATAACGAAGCAATACACTTAAAAGCGACAATGGAAGACACGGTAGCGGCGGTACGTATTCAAAACCAACTAAGCGATATGTTTAATATCTCGAGA
>WYDF02049444.1:0-12150 GCA_009867245.2 Adranes taylori | reverse complement strand
TGCAGATGGTATAATTAACGCCAACACATATGTTAAAATATTGGAAACGCATCTTTTGCCTACAATTGAAAATTTAGTGTCTGACAGTGAAAAATATGTTTTTCAATAAGATGGCGCTCCGTGCCATAAGGCGAAGCTGGTAATTTTCCCTAAAAATTAAGAAAACTAAGGAGAGCTTTTATGTCTCAAACAATCAATTAACCTAAAAAACACAATAATAAACTTAAATACATAAACTTAATCCTATATAATGCAAAATAGAGAATTATAAAACTTATTCCTATAAATTTTCCATGTCCTTCCGTGGACACCACATATCTAGAAATAAAAAATACAAATGTTGCTTTCAAAACCAATAACCTAAGCAACTATAGAAACAAAAAAAGGTCAAACTAAGTGAGTCTATAAGTTGAGTTATACAAACAGTGATGCCACATATATAGGTCATACTCGTCGTAGTGTTGAAATCAGATTCAATGAACATCTCACTTCCTTTAGATTTGTAAAATGAGATTCATACTATGCCACACATTTACACCTAAATATTCACAATTTTACATATAATCCAATTATAGCACATGTACAAAACAAAACCAAAAAATTAGATAATTTGGAAGCAAATGATAATAATAAACACCAAAATAATAACTGTAATCTTCTCAACAAACGGCTAGATTTATATAACTCACCTATAACCAACTTAAGATACTAGTCTGTACTCACCTATAACCAACTTTATATACTAATCTGTACTCACCTATAACCCCCCACCTCACATTTATTACTTAGATTAGATCATAGTTGTATTTAGACTTAGTTTAAAAATCATGTCTGATGATGCAACTGTGTTGGTGAAACATGTTATAATAGCTATGTAACCTGTGCACTGAGGTTACGTGGCAAATTAGGCGTGACAAAGAAAAGTACGAGAAATAAATTCTTAAGGATAGGAAGTATTTCAATTACGTTACAAACACCCTAAGCTCCAAAATGAGATCAATATCACTAGATGTCAACAATCAATCTGAACCAACTGATACAGCACATTAATAGCAGAAGAATTTGTAAAGTAGTTCCACAGCAAATATGGAAACACGGTCTCCATGGAAACAAGGACCATGTTTCGCAGGAAACATCGTACCATGCTATACCTACCGTGAAAGGCAATCACATTGATTCTGTAGGTAACCTGCAAGGGTACAAAAATATTTGAACAAATACCAGCCGGGGACTTGCCAACATACCAGCCGGGGCCTGACAACATACCAGCCGTGCTTCTTTAAAAATGTACAAGTGCGGTTTGCCCTGCTCTACCCAACGTAATGGTCTACTCTTTGGCCCGAGGTGCAGTTCCCGATGATTGGAAAAAGACCACAATTATCCGTGTCTATAAGCAAGGTGATAAAGCTAAAGCAGTAAACTACAAGCCAATCAGTCTACCCTGTATACTATGCACATGCATGGAGAGAATAGTAGCTGAAGACATCACCACTTTCCTACCTGTAAATGGCACTCTTAGAGAATCGCAACCTGGGTTCCTCGCCGGACGATCGGTCAGTAATAACCTGCTCGTAGCACTGGACGAGGCACTACTAAATATGACAAGGGTGAATCCTGGACATCTTACACCTGGATTTCGAAAAGGCGTTCGACAACCTGCCGACGGAACGATTACTGTACAAACTAGATACAATGGGATCAGAGATAACCTCCTCAAATGGATCTGGAGCTTCTTATCAGATCGTACCTACACCTTTCGGGTAGAGGGCTGTTATCTCTTCAGAGACAGTACTCGTAGCGCCGTGCTGCAGGGTTGTTCCTAGACCCCTGCTATTTCTATGCTACATTAGCAGCCCTAATTGAATTAGTCATTTTGCAGATGATACGAAGATTATTGGGTATCCGGATAATCCAAATGATAACACGCAGGTAATCCTGCACGAAATATACGACTGAACACAATAATGGTTCCACGTAAATGTACGGTTTTGCATATGGATGCGGCAAACCCTGGAAAATGATACTCACTTGCAAAGGAACCAATGAGAGCAGTAGCTTCGCAGATGGATCTTGGTACCACAATAACGCAGCTAATACTAATACTAATAAAATTGTGCATTTGTTTTATATATAACTCTATAAATTCAAATAAATATACTTTAAGTTTATAATTCAATATTATTAATAATCTTTTAAATTATCTATAGACTTAAATTAATTTTTTATTCAGAAGAATTGTGTATGCCGCCCCACATATTTTGTCACCCTGGTGCATTGCATTATCTGTACCCGCGCACGGAATGGACCTGCACTAATGCAATTTCTAGTCAAAACTGTTGTTGGTACATACTTATGAATATAGTTAAAACACTGTATTTATCCACACATATCACAGCATTTATCCCATTGGATTACGACAAGCTCAGATGAAAAAAGTCTGAATAAATTCTGCTCATGGGGATTTCAAAATACAATATTTTGAATGTAAAGTAACTTATATTTCAATTATAAATTACCTACTAAAGATTTCCGTATCGCTGCACACTAATTCGCTCCCGCGGTTAGATTTTATTACCTTACAAGAGAAAACGTTACAGGTAAATTGGTAGGGGAGGACGCAGCGCAAAATAATAAATATTTATTTTCATAAAATTTGAACATCTTGACTCCCTTTAAACAAAATTTAGTAGTATTTTTTGTTATTTTGTTTGGAAATCTTGTGAAAACTAGTAGAAGTATTTTTAATTGAATTCTAGGGTAATTAGTGAAATATTAAGCGATAAAAGAAAATATTTGCTCATAGTTCATGGTTTTAAATCAAATTTTCATAAAATGTTATCCAGAGGCGTCAAACGGTGACAGTGCACGTGACGAGGTGGACATAAATCATATGTGAAAGCAGGCATTTCAAATAGCACTGCTATTGAGCATAATGAGAGCTATAACCATTCAACCACTTCAGTTTCAATACAGAATCGTCAACTGAGTAATTCGTTAAAAAGAAAAGCGATTGAAGATATTTGTAAGAAACCATCGAAATTGCTACACGTGGAATTAAAACGAAATGATGTAAATACACTAACAATGGTACATTACGTCTTCTTAATACGAAAAAATATCTACAACAAAATGATAGTACTCGCAAAAACATCTACTTCTTTACAATAAGTTCCAGAAACATTGGAAGTTATGAAAATTGTGACAAATAAAAACGAACAATTTTTAATTAAAAATTATTTGCAAAATAATTTGATGATCTTTTCATGTGAAACAAACTTTAGATTTTTGTGCAACACTGACTACGTTGATGAAACATTTAAATATTATGCAAAAAATTTCTACCAATTTTTCACCATTCACGACTAGTAGGAAATAATACATTTTTTAGTAATATCTTGTCAGTATAACACTATTTCTTCCATTAGAGGTGGCAGAAAATACAAAATCTTGGATTACCTTAATAATACTCCAAAGAATCTGGTACCATTTTTAGATCCTGGATGTTTGGCGATTGTTTTTCCATTGATTTTAGAAATGCTACCAAGAAATGACGCTGTAGATAATCAGATTGTGCTGTTGAAGTGACAAGCAAGGCGCTGTTGCTGCAGGATCGCGTAAAGAAGAAGGAATGGATTACGGACAAAATCCTTAACATGATGGATTTGATGGAAGACAAAAGGAATTGATGGAAGACAAAAGGCAATATAAACACAAAAATCAACCGAAATACCAAGAAATAAGTCGTAAAGTGTGGCTGGAGGAGAAATGTGATGAGATCGAGCAATGTGACAAAAGATATGACTATTACAACATGTACAAAAAGATCAAGGAGGAAAAGAAACCAAAAGGAAAACCAACAACCTCCACCTGATAAGACACAGACGGACAAGATTATGGACACGTGGAAAGTTTATGTAGAGCGACTTTTTAACGATGAACGCAAAATGATCTGGAATCAAGATGACGAAATGACTGGATTAAACTAAGATACTAAAATCTGAAGTGGATAAAGCAATTTCATCGCTAAAAACAACCTTGCCCAGACAAAACACCTTGCCCAGACAACATACAGAGCGAGATCATAAAGCTCCTGTGCGAAACAGATTACCTCGAGTTTCTGACAGAACTTTTTGACACGTTTTACGACAAGGGGGAAATTCCTTAGGAATGGCTGTGGTCAACCTTTGTGCAAAATTGTGCGATCAACACACATTAATAAGTTTGTTAAATCACACTACTAAGGTTTTTACCAAAATTATCCACAACAGAATATACAACAAATGCGAATCAAATCTATCCTAGTCACAATTTGGATTCCGGTATGCACTGGGCACAAGACAAGCTTTGTTCAATCTGCAAGTGCTAATTCAAAGATGCAGAAATATGCACAAAGACGTTCATGTGTGCTGTATAGACTTATTAAGGCGTTTGACAATGTCGCAAAGCGCTGAGATAAAGGTGGGTAACTTACGTCAGCGGGAAAATAAATATTAGAAAAGGTGTACGACAGCATCCTCTCGCCGCTTCTATTCAACATATACCCTGAAAAATGTAGGAACAAATCTAAAAAAGCACTAGGAAAAGCTTCTGAAGGTATAAAAATAAACGGCGAGTTGAGAACAATATTATATACACTGATGACAGAGTTATTACTACAAATGATTGCAACGAAATGTGGAAAGACAATGCAGCTAAAACTAAATACATGCTCATCAGCACACCTATATAGCTGAAGATGCCGAATTTCCACCCTATGTGGGCTGAACTCAGCTTAGCGAATGATTAATGCTTGCGAAAGTTTTCAATCAAAATTTTACTCTTTGTTTTATTCGTCTCATCGTAATATATTTCAATTGGTAGAAATTTTAAAAAATATTCAGATACAATTTTAAGACTACAAAATTTCCAAAAAAAAAAAACTATTGGTAAACATATCACATTATTAGAACAAATATTACTTGGTTTGATTTTGTCAAAATCATGTCACATAGATATGTCTGTAGACTTATAAAAGCTACAACTATGTACCTGTTATAAAAACTTTTATTTATAAATAACATTTATTTCTACAAAGTTACTCTGTTTAATTAAATAATATCTAGTTTACAAAGAAATTTTAACGAACCGGTATACTACCAAACGGAAGCGAACCGGTATACTACCATGGGAGCAAACTAGGATAAGATTATCTAGCAAAACTGACCGCGGAGCGAACTAGTACGCGTCCTTCCATATTTAATTGAAAAGTAATTAAATTATAATATCTAAATACAATTTAATTTGAATAGTTAAAATAATAATTACATTCTTCGTTATAATTTTATTTTAATATTAATTACATTATCGATTTTACTTAGCACACTTGAAAGCAAAAGAATCAATAATTTAAAATGAAAATGATGACTACCTGTTGTATCCGAAGCTCCAATAATTTTCTCCGCTTCATATCCACGATCAAAACCGCTTATGTCAATTCCACCCGTGCTTTTCTTTCCAACAGTACCAGAAGAGGGTTTCTTTGTAGTAGAATTTGAATTGACTCCAGCGCTTGACGGTTTCTTCTTTTTACTTTCATCCTCTGTCGATTTATCACTAGTGTTTCTTTTCTTCGATTTGTCGTCTTTTTTTGATGTTTCCTCCTCATCCGAATCGATGTCCTTAGTCTTGCCTTTAATTTGAATATAAAAACAGTTTATTTGTCCTGTAAATTGCTTTGCATATTTCAGTAAATATTCGCACTAAACAAAAAGATCCAAAAGTAAATTATTAATCAAATGGAAAGCTATCGACTTACTAATGAGAAATAACGTTCAAAAATGTTACAATTAACAATATAAAAAAAATTTGCTTCAATTTGAACGTGCAGACACCCCCACACCCCTATTTTTCAAAAACTACAAGCTTTAATAGCAACTCAAATAATTAATCTCGTGCCAGCCCAATGCGTGTCCGAACGCATCACGAAATAGTCAAATAACTATCAGAAAACTAGACCAAACGCTTTTTTATATATGCGCATGCGTTGGATAGTACATGGGCAGTTTGTTACTCTGTCCGAGCGAACCTATAGATTGTGAATAGTATAAAATTGTATTTTAAAATATAAATTTAAAAATAATTATGAACATAATATAGAAATAAATACAGAAATAAAGAAGATCCTTACCTTTCGGCCCACTTTTTCTTTTAACATCTTTTTTGGACGAATCCTTTTCATCGTCCGAATCATTAGATTTCTTTTTCCGCTTCAGACTTTTAAGTGCCTCCTCGTCAGAATCCTTCCCGGAATCCTTTTCGTCCGAATCGGATCCATCTTTTGATGATTTATTTTTAATACGTGATGTTTGCTATAACACAATTAAAGAAACTTGATGTGAACAATGAGCAAATAAATGTACTTAGTAATATGACAAGAAATTATATGGTGTGTGGAATGTCGTAAAACCGGCTGTATGAAAGTTGATAAGGAGGTTATGAAGAAGAAAAGGATAGTTAGGGAGATCATGAGGAAGGTAAGAAGTCAGGCGGCAAGCTGGAATGAACATATGACTGCTACGAAAGAGTGCGAGTGGAAGAGGAAAAGGCAAAAGAAAGGAGGAGAGAAGAAGGGGAAGAGATAGGGCAGATAAAAGGAATAAGGGAGTTATGGAGGCATATGAGAAGAAAGGGAATGGTAGGAAGAAAAAGATAAAAGTATGAATTGAGTATGGGAGAATTGGATGAATGGGAGAAAGTGTAAGAAAGAAGCGTGTATAACAGAAAGGGGAGGGGAAACAGGGAACGGGATAGGTAATGGGGAGGAGGACGAAGTGGAGGAGATAAGTGTGGAAGAGGTTAGGAGATAAATGTGGAAGAGAAATTTAAAAAAATAAAAAGGGGGGAACAGCTGGTCCAGATAGAATGCCTGTGGGTGCATGGGAATGTTTGAATGAGAATGGATTGGGAGCGTTAGTACGAGGGATGAATAAGGTATGGAAAGGAAAGATAGGAATGCCAGAACAATGGAAGAAAGGAGAAATTGTGCAAGTATATAAGAGAGGGAATAGAATGGCAGTGGAAAGTTACATCATGGAGTTTAGAGGAGGAAGTGAGTAAGGAAATATTATCGGAGACTCAGAGCCGCTTTATCAGGGGGGGGGGGGGGGGAACAGCGGATAATATAGCAATTATTAATTATGTGATGAATCAGGAGATTGCAAAAAGGAAGAAACTGTATATGCTGTTCGTGGATCTGAAGGCTGCGCTTGATATAATAGTGAGGGAGAGGTTATGGGTGAGAATAGAGGAGGTAGGGATATCAAAAGGAATGACGAGAATGGTAAAAGATATGTATAAAGAGAGTGAAGAGAAAGTTAGAGTGAGAGTGAATGAGGAGGTATCAGTAAGGGTAGGAAAGGTATAAAAAGGGAGAAGAGAATGATGGAAGAAACAAAAACCTTCCCTTCTGTCAAAGTATTGAATTTTGTGCTGTTTTTTTCTCTATCCATATTGAATTATTAACTTTTGGAAGATTACAAATTATATATTAGTGTTTTAGAATTATATAATGTTAAGTTTCTTTGTTTTTTACCCTTTTGGATGAGTTGTATTGTAGTTATTGTTGAAGCATAAGTGTATTTGTTTAGAATGAATTATGTTAACAAAGGTTATCTTCTACTACTACTAGGCCAATAGTTACATGTACGCCAATAAAAAAAAATCAAATTCTAGCAAAATAGTGAGTCTATTGATACTACAAAATTGGAAATACTGCACAATCAAAATTCACTAAAATCATAAAAAAATGTTTATTATATACAATCAATAAATTAACCCATTACTTAAAATATCCGTACTTAGATTCCATCGTACGACAAACAGAACACTGATTTGAAAATCTTATGCATTCGCATTTGATTCATCCGTTGTCGGTTTTTTTTTTTTCGTACATCAAAGGAAATACGCGCGAATGTGTTTGCAGGTTTGTTCGGGAAAGAATTAAAACGGCAAACGTGCTTGGTTTATTGATTGTATGATTCAACATTCAACTTAATTTAATTTAAAATGGAGAGGTTAAAAGATAAATCTTTTGATTTAATTAATTTATATTAGCAACATGAGTAATTGTGAAAAGCAAAAAATCCATTACATTATAATAAATTAAGAAAGAAAGGCGCATGGGAGGAAGTTGTTCAAATTAATATAAAGATCCCACAGAATGTAAAAAGCAAATGACTTCGTTATTAGAGTCTGTGGCTTTTTTGTCGCGCTTAACGAATAGTAAATATAAATATACGCCGCTGTAGTTAGTTTTTTAGTGTAATTATTGGGAACAGCAAAAACGCTGTTTGTTGTTCGGTACGCCTAAAATAAAAATCTTTTTTAAAGGATATTTTCGGTTCGGTTTAATCTTGTTTGTCGTTCGCCGGAACGTTCTAGTCTGTACGAAGCTTTTCAATTTCTCCCACACCCGTCGCACCATACACACTTTCCAATTTTTTTATTTTACTTCTCTGTTCCTTAATCTACTGCACTCCGTCACACGCGCTTAACACCAACATTTTCCCACATATCCTGCAGTTTCTCTCACTCTCATTCATCAAAAATCTATCCCCTCTTTTCTACATCTGAATTTCGCTATAATTTTCTTTTCTTTCGTACTTATACCCGCAACTATATATTCAATCACTCCACTACTAGCAACTTTATATCCACCAATCTTCTCTAAATTCTTCCATATTCACCCACATCACAGCTAGCCTTTCATACCATAGACAATCATATTAGCTGCCTTGTCCATCATGCTATTCGAACACGCTTACAGCAGTATGAGATTAAGTACATGTTATTTTAAACCTTATTCTAACTTAATGTAGACTTCAATGGCTTTTAAGGTTATAAGGATATTAAACATTAAAAAATATTAATATAATAAATAAAACAGTAATAAATAGATCAACATTTCTGAACAAAGTTTGACTAGATTGCTTTGCCATTGAGTAAAACTTAATATCGAATACCCGTATCATAAATTGTTAATTACATATTTATAGTTATGAATGCTATAGCACTAAAACTATAAAAACTAAATTGGATACAAAAGTTTGTCTTAGATTGAGATTTTTGTAAGAAATGCAGAATAGAGGATGTAGTCTAGACCTACCTTTTTCTTACTGCTTTTTTTGTCATCAGATTCATCTGATGAATCTGGTGTTGGCGATTTTTGTTTGCGCTTTTTGTCAGGTCTTTTAGTCTTCTCGTCATCGTCAGAACTAGCTGGTGAGGAAGGTCTGATCCGTTTCTTTGTATCTTTCGTTGGCTTGGCTGCTGCTTTCTTTTCCTTGCGTATTTTTTCGAAAGCTTGTATCAGATCAGGACAATCGAGATTATCTTCCGGTTCCCACGTGTTATCTTCATCATTGTAGTTCTTCCATTTTAGCAGATATTCGACGCGACCGTTTTTAATCCGCTTATCTATGATTTTTTCAACGGAATATTCTTCTTCGGATTCTGAATTCTCCTTGTCACTCATTTTGGAAAGCCTAGAAGGAGGAAGAATGCGATAACAAAAATCTACGCTGATTATAATTTCCCGAAATCACAAAGGACATTACAAACACAAAACAATTTCTTTAAATACCTGGAACTTTAATAATACAAATTATGCTCGAATAAACTAAAAGAAACGAAAAATTTTATATTTTATTTATCCCAATATGAATATGCACCAAGCCAAGCATTGAAACGGTAGGCAACACACTAATGGCGTTCCCTCAAAAATTCTGGCGCCTTATTTAAGCAAGCTGTCAAATGCAAATTCATGTTTTTATTAAATTTTATATTTTTAATCCTGCAATATCACCGTAATAAACAATTCAATGAACACGATTGAAAGAAATGCTATTTTATATCAAATTCATTGTAAATTAAAATTCTAACTGCTTATCAAAGATAAATGTAAGATCCGATTAAAATGTGACACATATGCTACCAAATGAAATCAATTTAATTTATAAGCTAAAAATTTCCCTAAACGAAAGAAGCATTATCTAGGGTTACTGCAAGCTACACATCCATTTACATTTCAGGTCTGGTAACTTAGTTTCTTTGATAAGAGTCGATACTAGTGTCATCTATGAATTACATGTTATTTAATGTCATACATGACTTACTTATTTAAATAAAATACATATACTAAATTCTAAGTAACAGTGTTTTATATCGTGTCTTATCTGTGCGCAGTTAATTAATCTAAATTTTGTTTTTGTTTGTTTAAAAGAGGGCGATGCTTTGAAATAAGATAAACCTGAACGATTTTAGTTTCTAATTACAACTGATTGCTTACGCATAATAGATAGCAGAAAGAGTATTAATTATTTATTCTGTATTCAATATCACATAATTATTTATTCAACATCACAAAATGTAAACAAAAAAGTTGCGTTCACATCATTGCAATATATTAATAATAACAATCCTTACTTTTGAATTTGACTTTATTCAAAGTTTCATTTAGATTTTTATTTGGTTGTCTCCAGCGAAGTTTGTACCCCTTTGTGCTCAGAGACTAAATTTTTGTGATGACGTGAATTGTGTTTTTTTATACGAACCGTATGAACTTCTGAACGATACTGCCTTGCACCATCATTGCCAAAGGCTAAACCAGCTGTGAGTTGTCATGTCATGTGTTTATTTTTTAGTCAAAAAGTGCTGATAAGTAGAGGTGATTGAAATTACAATTAATATATCGAAAATGCGATTATTAACGATTATAAATAACAAAAACAACCTTTTAACCCATTGATTGGAGTATTTTTATACCAAGTAAGAGCTAAATATAAATATCTACATTTTTATTGCTGCATTTTTATGTACGCCCACCCCCATTTTTGTTTGCTTCATCAATTCTTTTACATAGTTTTCAAATATTCTTAAGTTCCAATGTTAATATAGAATCATTTTTTACCGTATTGTTATTGAATAATTTGCAGTTATATAAATTAAATATTAATTCTATATAGGTACACATCGTTTTTACAAAGGACATTAGAAAATGCATCAGAATGTAGATAAATTGGAGATGGAAGATAAACTCAAACAAGGTATAAAAGATAAGAAACTGGATATACGTTTTTTAAAATCTTTGAGTGGAAGACAATTGGGTTTTGCAGAAAAATCGTCGAATTTATTTGATTTAGAAGCTTTTGCCGAAGATGAGTTAGTTAAAAAGCAATTTAAGGAGATGGTAAGTTTGCGTTTAGATTGTTAAATTATTAGTTTTAGAAATGGAAACATAAATTGTATTTTATTGCCGTAAGTTTATTTCAATGCCTTTGATTTATCAAAAGCCTTTAATAAAGTATACAACGAGTTTCTGCTGTACATGTTAGATAGATTGGACTTTCATAGCACTTGACTACTTTTTATGCGACAGAACGCAATATATAAAGTTGCATAATTACTTCTCTTTATGTTCCACCATTGCACGTTCAGCTGTTATTCAGTTGATTTGTACCTTAAAATGTTTAGAGCTATCAAGTTTCGCGATGATTAACATATTATGCAATTAGTTTGGATACTTTCTTAAAGATCTTGATATGTTCATATTATGGATACTGTTATGTGTGCTAGAAACATCGGAATTGTCTTGACTCTTGAAACATTTTGGTTCATTATCTGTTAACTCGAATATGAGGCTTTAATGCGTTCGTGGTCAGAATACGTATCGCTAGTACGCTCATCTTTCTGTGCTAAATACCAGGTCTTTACATCCGAAGCCTGGCTGAAGCCGGAGCTACCCTGACCTGAGTTTGTATTTTTACAGATCTGAGCTGTAACTGAAATATTTGGCTCCGACTTCTTCACCCACATGCTTTAGACTAAATATGATTTAACAATATTTTAGAATATCGAAATAAGTGTATTTTTCTTTAACATGCGCACTAAATATACTTTGTAATATCCAAGGGACTAGTTTATGTTGACGTTAGGTATAGAATTTTTCTAGAAAAGAGCTAAGTCATAAAACCATCTTCTTCTTCTTGTGCCACTTCTCATCGAAGATTGGCGATAACTGTAGCAAAGTCTTCTCTTTTTTTTTGGGCTGTTCTTATTAGGGTTTCTGCATTCATGTGTGTCCAGTCCCTAATATTTTTCATCCAGGACAATTGT
>WYDF02049433.1:0-12150 GCA_009867245.2 Adranes taylori | reverse complement strand
CAAAATACAACCCTGTCGGACACCTTTTTGTATAGTTGCTGGTTCAGTTGTTATGTTGTTATATTTTACTACTGCTGTTTAATCCCAATACAAATTTTTGATAATTGCAATGTCGTTTCTATCTAGGCCCCTTGATTCTAGTATCTTTAAGAGTTCCACATTAATAATTACAAAAGTAATACATCGATTACCTATTTAAGGAAACATTGAAATTTTATATTTTTCTGGCTTCAACAATATAAATGAACGTTACACTCAACAAAAATCGGTGTTGTTTTCACCTTTTAATCTGTGGTGCGAAATATTACTTATGCCAGGATTTCTTCAATGGCAATTTTATAGACTTCTTCAACTTGCTTCTTTAATTAATTATATGGGGACTAATTTTAAATAAGTTAGATTGTATCTTTCTTTATTTGTAGAACCAAAATTTAGACACTAAATCATTTTTGTAAACCATAATCTGACATGTTCTTATAACTAACCTATCAGAAAGCGATGGGCTACCATTATTCTTACAGTCCATGTAGAACGATGACTACTCCAACAGCAGCTGTCCATTCTGTCTTGCTTGCAGCGCATCTCCTCCAGCTCCGGATCCCCAGCGCCTGTACATCCGCTTTGACGTCATCAATTCACCTCTTCATTGGCCTGTCTCGCTTCCTTTAGTACTCCGGTTGTTGGTCGGAAGTCTTCTTGGGGATTATATCTCCTTCCATTCTTATAACATGCTCCAGGTACCGCAGCCGTCTCTTCTTCACCTCATCAAGCAGGTCTCAATATCACCGTAGAGCCGATATACTTCTTGGTATGTTCGAATGCGCCACTCGCTATCTACACAAATCGCTTTGAGGATCTTTTGCAGCATCTTTCTTTCTCATAACTGGAGCAGATTCTTGTCACATTTAGTGAGCGTCCAAAGAGCACCACTGGTTGAATTATGATGCGGTATACGATGACCTTGAGCTTTCTGGAGAGGGTTAAGAATTTCAGTAGCTTATTAAAAGCATAGAAACTTTTAATAAACTGCTTGCGGCAAATCGGCTGGTCGAGAGTCATCTTGGGGATTCTATCTCCCTCCATTCATATAACATGTCCCAGGTACCGCAACCGTCTCTTCTTCACCGCATCAACCAAGTTATTATCGCCGTCTACGGCTGATATACTTCTTGGTTGGTTCGAATGCGCTACTCGCATATTCACACATCGCTCTGATGATCTTTCGCATCACCTTTCTTTCCCACACTCGGAACAGATTCATATCACGTTCCGTGAGCGTCCAAGTTTCACATCCAGACAGCACAATGGCGCTACTCGCCATCTTCACACATCGCTCTGATGATCTTTCGCAGCACCTTTCTTTCCCACACTCGGAACAGATTCTTGTCACGTTCCGTGAGCGTCCAAGTTTCACATCCAAACAGCACCACTGGTCGAATTATGATGAGGTACACGATGAGCTTGAGCCTTCTAGCGCAAAGGATTTTAGTTGTCTTCTCGTTGAGTGATCTCGTTGTCTTCAATCACTAGGTACTTGAACTCCTGACGCTCTCATACATTCCTTCTTCGCAACCCAAGTAACTCACCGCGCAGAACCTTTACTTTTCTGTCATGTCGACCATGTATTTTATCGTTCTGTTGTTACTTCTTAGTCCTAAGGCGCTGCAACATATGACCACAGGGCGGTATCCAGCCTTTAGTCATATGTTTCAGCGTCTCTGTCAATGCGCTCGAACTTTTATCAAGAATGACAGGATTATCTGCTAAGGCCATGTTCTGAAGGGATCTGGTGTACATAGTTCCTCATGTGTTGATAGGGATCCTCCGCATGACGGACTCCAAGCAGAGATTGAAGAAGGTATTCGAAACAGCATTCCCTTGTCGCAGCCCTCTTCGCACCTCTAATTCCCTTGCTAATTGCCCCTGAATGTTGTGCAACTTCATGTTATATACACCAAACTAATGAGCTTCTTTGGCACTCTCATCTCCTCCAATATCACTTACACTTTCTTGGACTTTCTGATACGATCATATGCATCTTTGTAGTCAATGTGGTGAGTTGGTGCACGCTTTATGCTCGTAGTACTAGCGAATGCGCCGAACCTCACTTTGGTAATTGCCTAATTCCTTCTCCGTATATGTCTCAAGCCTCCTTTCCAGTACCTTTGAAAAGGTCCTGTGGACAACGCTAAAAAGAGGAAACTCACGATAGTTACTGCAAATCACATTGCTTGCCATTCTTTTTGTGGATGGGATCGATCACCGCCAACTCCACCATACTTGAAGAGCTCAGCTGGGATGCCATCCTGGTCTGTTGCGTATATAATATAAAATATTATGAAAATCGGTTTGTAAGGTTAAATGTGAAGTACATTGCACAGATATTAAATAGTTTGCTTAAATAACGTCGTCTTCTATTTTTTTTTTTTTTTTCTAAGGGTTAAAGATTTTTGGGGCACCCTTAAGGCTATCAGGTTAATAACCCACGAACTCCTCGTAACAGTAGGAAAATTTACTCATTTCGCAAAGCTAGCCGCAAGCATCGAATAAGATTCTTGTTCGTCGGTGCGGAGAAGAAAAGGAACGCGTGCCGAGAAAATGTCGATGTTCTATCAATTTATCAGCGAGGAAGATCTTTCCCAAAATTGCTCAAAAACCGCACAAATATATTCGTCGTAGTAGTTTCCTTATGCAAGTGTGTGTATTCGCACATATACGTATATCTAAGTAAATAAATTTATTCTACAATAGGGTTACCAAATTTCTTTATTATACAGTAATGAATCTCTAAGGGCATGAGAACTTGTTTAAAAACTACCCTTGCTGCTTTAATTATGGCATAGGATGAGATCTAAAACAAATTAATCAGTAGTAGCACTTGGTTTTGTTAACTCCCAAACATTTCGTTCAATATGGCTTATGGTTAAAAACAAAAATTATTGGACTTACATATTTCTCCCACCACCTCCCTATCTATGAGTGCAAAAGAATATTTCTAGAATCATTTATAAACTGATTCAGTATACACGTAATAGCTCCACTCGTATCAAAGTAGGAGACTAGTTGTCTAGGAAAATCCATTCTTTAGCCGGTGTTCCACAAGCCTCTGTGCTTGCCCCTCTGTGCTACTCTACATTGCATACTACTATGATATGCCTCAACCCCCAACCCAGGATTGTCATAGTGCTCTTTATGCTGATGACACCGCCCTCTGGGCCTACGGGCACCAAACAAGAAACCTTAGCCACAACATTCTAAACTGTCTTGACATGTTTTCTGACTGGGCAAAAAAATGGCGAGTAGCGCCAAATCCCAATAAAACCCAAGCCATTCTGATCCAGCAACCCAACCACACAAAAAATAAACATCAGGACCGTTCTGAAATCCAACTCCGCCTATGGGAAAAACCTATTCAACTAAGGGATGAGGCAAAGTACCTGGGCATCACTTTCAGCAGAACTTTCAGCTGGAAAAATGACCTAGACTCCACCTTAAGCAGAGTTAGAATGCTAGTTGACCTAATTTCAAGTCTCAGAGGACGACTAGGAGGCTGTGACTCCAAAACACTTCATCATACTCATCATACCTACAAAACGTATATAAGACCAAGTATTGACTACAGAGCAATTCTGTACTCTTCAGCCACAAACAATGAAATTCATAGGCTAACAAATTGTGAGCGCGTGATTCGTAGGAAAATCCACAAACTTCACTACAAATTTCCAAGCGCCAATCAATATGAACACTGCGCGGACACTCCTATCAGTGACAGATTGGAAACACTTCAATCTAAATATCCACTTACACGCTCTCAAGAAAACAACCCAATAACCTACAACACTCTGAGGTCAACTTGGAAAGTACAAAAGTGGCGCCATAAACCGCCAAGAAGGCCTTTCCCCCACCTACCTGCCAGAATTATTCAGTCAATGCCAGAACCTCCCGAAGACCTCCAGGAAATTCTCGAAGCAATACCATTGTCCTTTCGTTAAGGGGCACAACTTGAAGAAAACATGAAAACGTGAAGAAAAAAAGAAACAGAAAAACATAAAAACCTTAAAAAGGAAAAAAAACATATGAAAACAAGAACAAATAAAGATCACCAATATCTCCTGCTGCACAAAAGGACCCTAAGGCAATAGAATGTCGCTTGCACTCCGGTGCAAGCAATTACTTGCACTACCAAGCAAGTATTACTAGAAGATACACAAGTTTAATCTAGGAAGTCAGGTAACCTCATGTAACCAAATTTCCTAATCTGTTGACTACGCTATGGCCAAGGGTTTTCTGCAGGTTTCCCTTGGCTGTAAAGCAAATGCTATAGCGTAATTATCCTGCACGCTATCAGCTTACCAACACTATCTATAATTTATCAACTCAACACCAGTTCCAGGCTGAAGAGGATGACGAATCCTAAAGCCTCATTTAATAAATGTACAAAACCCCAAACCTCCTAATGTTGGGGATTTCGTACAAAATTCTTCCTAATGTACAAAATCACAACAGGGAGTGGAGTTTTAGTTATGATAAAAATCCCACACTGTTGGATGCACGGGCATCCTTCGCCTTTTGAAGGTTTCTCCACTTCCTACGTAAAACAAAAAAAAAACTCTTAATAACAGCACTATTAACGGAAGCAGATATCGAAGTCTGATCTGTTCTTGCGCCCGTGCCACATTTTTGCATAAAAAAATGCAATTTTTACATTTATTACAATTCATCAACATTTGCTCTATCTAGGATATATTGTTTTTAAAACGTCATAATGGTTTTTCAAATGGCAGCTGCCAAACAACGTCCGGTGAACTGAACAAACTGAGTAAAAAAGTATCCGAAAATCGACCCAGAAGCATTACCCATTACTAAAAATAAATGTGGTAAAAAAAAGGTAAGTGGGATGGTGAATGCAACCTAAATCGTCTGAAAGATTCTCCAACATTTAATACATTATATGGCTTCTAATCGGAATAGTGAATGCACCGGGGCTCTAGTAGGAGGAAATATTTAGAACTCGCCGTTTTTCTCTCCTGAATATTTCTGAGTAAAAGAATATTTCTAAGCAGCAAGTTCAAATTATTCTTGCAGACATTAGCAATATTTTACAATTCTTATCAATTCCTTTTCCTCTCGCTTCAGATTTCTATATTTTTTCATATAGCTGGTAACCATATTACAAGTAGTTTGAATAACGTAATCGGAATAAAATTCCAATGCGTCTCCTAATTTCCTTCGCTTGGGCGTTTGTCTCAATCTTGTGTGCGTTTGGAATACGAAATATATCGGATGTTGTGGATGTACAAAAATTGGATGTACGAAAAGAAAAGAACCATGCAAACAAAAATAAGACAATAGAAATATATGAGAACAAAGTCAACCAAACCGAATATAATTTACAAGAAATTTTGTATGTTTCAGTGTTGGAGTCCTCATAATTTTAATAGCAAAAGCTACTAAGATGTTAAGAATTAATTTTTGTTGTTGAAAAAGTACCAAGGTACATAGTAAATTATTAGACTTTATAGTTTAAAATTTTATTCAAAAACAAAAATGTTCAGACATTAATTTTGTCACAGTGGCATTAAACCACTGTGACATTAAACCACGGCATTAAACCACTGTGACAAAATTAATGCCTTAGCATTTTTGATATTGAAAATGTTTTAGATTATAAAGTGTAATAATTTACTATCTATATAGTAAATAGTAAATTATTACACAAATGTTAAAACATAAAGTTTGAAATGTTAAAATTAATGTCTTAACATTTTCGTTTTTGAAAAAAAAATTTAATTATAAAGTGTAATAATTTACTACTATAATTTAATTAATGTCTTAACATTTTCGTTTTGAAAAAATTTGAAATTATAAATTGTAATAATTAACTATGTTTGTAGTAAATAGTAAATATAAATTGTAATAAATTACTATTTACTATATACATAGTAAATTATTACAATTTATAATTAAAATTTTTTTAAAAACGAAAACATTAAGACATTAATTTAGTCACAGTGGCATTAAACCACTGTGACATTATTAATGTCTTAACATTTCATTTTTGAAAAAATAATTATAAATTATAAAGTGTAATAATTTACTATTATAATTTAATTAATGTCTTAACATTTTCGTTTTAGAAACAAATTTTAAATTATAAAGTGTAATAATTTACTATCTATATAGTAAATAGTAAATTATTACACAAATGTTAAGACATAAATTTTGAAATGTTAAAATTAATCTCTTAACATTTTCGTTTTTGAAAAATTTTATTAATTATAAAGTGTAATAATTTACTACTATAATTTAATTAATGTCTTAACATTTTCGTTTTGAAAAAATTTTAAATTATAAATTGTAATAATTAACTATGTTTATAGTAAATAGTAAATATAAATTGTAATAAATTACTATTTACTATATACATAGTAAATTATTACAATTTATAATTTAAATTTTTTTAAAAATGAAAATATTAAGACATTAATTTAGTCGCAGTGGCATTAAACCACTGTGACATTATTAATGTCCTAACATTTCATTTTTGAAAAAAAAATTATAAATTATAAAATGTAATAATTTACTATTATAATTTAATTAATGTCTTAACATTTTCGTTTTAGAAACAAATTTTAAATTATAAAGTGTAATAATTTACTACTATAATTTAATTAATGTCAACATTTTCGTTTTTAAAAAATTTTAAATTATAAATTGTAATAATTTACTATGTATATAGTAAGTAGTAACTATAAATTGTAACAATTTACTATTTACTATATACATAGTAAATTATTACAATTTATAATTTAAAATTTGTTTCAAAAACGAAAATGTTAAGACATTAATTTAGTCACAGTGGCATTAAACCACTGTCATATGCTGAATACTTGAATATTTTGTTAATACTTCAACCACATGGATTAGTTTGTGTTTATTTATTTTTTTTCCTTTAAACTAGAATCGGTATCTAAACTTTTTGTAGGAATATCTTAAATCGCATTCTAAACATTGGTATGGTATTTTTCTGGATTGAATATGCACCGCTCTTTGTATAGCATATTTTTGTTTTTTTAACAAAATGCACCGGCTTTTTTTTTCCTTAATTTACTTTCTTGTATTAAATTAGAATTGTATACTTGTATTCTAAGCAATCAAATTGTTTGACCTTGGTACGTATTAAGCGTTTGAACCAACTATGCAAGTATATTTGTTAAATAATCTTTTTGGCTAGAACTAAAATTACAAGCAATATATTTCGGGAGTTTTTCAGACACGGAAAACGAATTACATATTTGTATTTCATAGGCTTTTGATCTAGACACAAATTTGCTTTCTGAACATTCGAATAAGCATTCGAATGTCAGATTGAATAGGTTCATAAATGTATATTTTACACCAAAGCTAGAAACGCATTTTACACATTTAAACAACTTTGCAAGGTAATCTAAAATCGCATTCTGAACATTGATATGATTTGTTGCTGATATGAAAACGTATGTGATTCTTTATATAATTTCGATGATAAAAACTAGTTACAAATCCTGATTATTTTGTTAATTATTCAACCACATGCTGTTAATTCTTCAGTTTGTGTTTATTTAAATCATTTTTTTCCTTTAAACTAGAATCGGAAACGAAAGGATTGAATGCTCTTGTTTCACAAAAGCATGCATAAACTCGTAGAGGTTTAAAATTTTTATGAAGCTTTAACCACATTCTAAATATGTTTGTCAACTTTTAATCTAATACTTAAAATTGAATTTTAAACATTCGCATTGTTTTTCGGCAGTATGAATAAGTTTCTGACTATTTAATATATTTTTGTACTAAACCTAGAATTGTATTCTCTAAACATTTAAGCAACTGTGTTCTAGATGGAATAACTTGATATGTTTATATAATATAAGTATTTTTTGATAAACATAAACTCGCATTCTGAACATTTCTTTGTCTTTCTACATATATTAATGAGCATGTGTTTCTTTAAATCATTTCTTAGTTTTGAATTAATGCCGCATGATGAACATTTGATAACTTTGTTAACCGCGTATACGAGCTTGCTTCTGATTCTTTAATTAATTTTTTTCTAAAACTAGCATCGTATTTTACACATTTAAACAACTCTGTACTCGCATGAAGAAGTTGACGTTTATTTTCTGTACTTTCTTAAATAATCGTAAAATCGATTCAGGACATTAATATGATTTTTTGTTGTTATGAATACGAATGTTATTCTTTAAATAATCTCTAGGTTAAAAACTAGTATCATATCCTGAATACTTAAATATTTACTTAATTCTTCAATCACATGCATTAGTTTGTGTTTATTTAATCATTTTTTCCCTTTAAACTAGAATCGGTATTTAAACTTTTTGTAGGAATACCTTAAATCGCATTCTAAACATTGGTATGGTATTTATTTGGAATGAATATGCCTGGCTCTGTGTATAGCGTATTTTGTTTTTTAACAGCTTTCACTGGCTTTTTTTCCTTAATTTACTTTCGTCTACTAAATTAGAATTGTATAATTGTATTCTAAGCAATCAAATTGTTTTACCTTGGTACGTATTAAGCGTTTGAACCAACTATGCAAGTGTATTTTTTACATAATCTTTGTGGCTAGAACTAAGATTACAAACAATATATTTGGGGAGTTTTTCACATGCGGAAAACAAATTACATATTTGTATTTCATAGGCTTTTTATCTAGACCCAAATTTGCTTTCTGAACATTCGAATGTTTGGTTGTCAAATTGAATAGGCTCATAAATGTATATTTTACACCAAAGCTAGAAACGCATTTTACACATTTAAAAAACTTTGCAAGGTAAACGTAAAATCGCATTCTGAACATTTATATGATTTGTTGCTGATATGAACACGAATGTGATTCTTTATATAATGTCGATGTTAAAAACTAGTATCAAATCCTGAAGATTTAGTTAATTCTTCAATCACATGCATCAGCCTTCAACCACATAATACTTAAAATTGAATTCTAAACATTCGCATTTATTTTTCGTCAGTATGAATAAGTTTATGACTGTTTAATGTATTTTTGCACTAATCTTAGAATCGTACTCTGTAAATATTTAAACAATGTGTACTCGCAGGAATAACTTGACGTAGGTATTTTTTTGGTAAACTAAAATCAAATTCTGAGCATTTCTTTGATTTTACTTGTATGAATAAGCATGTGCTTCTTTAAATCATTTCTTCCTATTGAATTAATGCCGCATGCTGAATATTTGATTATTTTATTAATCGCGTGCACGAACTTGCTTGTGTTTTTTAAATTAATTTTTTGTCTATAAGTAGAATCGCATTCTGAACAATTCAATGGTTGTATTTTTGCGAATATGTACTTACCTAGAAAAAGCTTGTAGGTATTTAATTTAAACATTGATTAAGGACAAACTTAATCGAATAAATCTTAGAAAATTAAAAAATGTTTACTGTTGAATTAATACTTGAAATACTACTCTTGAGTTTTGCTCTTGAATTTTATTTGTTTTGTTGTTGTGGTATTAATTTTGTTTATTAACTATTATAATTTCTAAATAGATATTGTTATTAAATAATTAAATTGTAAACTTGTGGTTGACATAGCAATCCTATATTTCTCTTAATCCATTGAAATGGGGGCTTGTCTGCAGGACGCAACAGGACAGGTAATACATAATTCGTAAAATATCTAATCGTAGATAAAATCCCTCTCCTTTCCGATGTTTTATTCAACGGACACCTACATCGTCATGTTTTATTGTAATCGTGCAACAAAATTGGTTTAATCCAAATCAATAGCATGTAACCATTCAGAATGGAGTAGTATCCTTAGGTGACAAAAATATAAAAGAGTAACTAACAGATGCACAACACAAATTCCAATAAAGCATCAACTAGCTTATGTCGACAATATAAGTGCAGAAGATGTTTCTTGCTTTCAGATACAAGATCTGTCAGTTACAACATTTATATTTGAATAAAATCTATCCTGAAGTGAAGATACAATTATTTTGAGGTATCTTTAAGATCTGGGCTTTGAACTCATTATCCATTTAATCCGGTGTCGAAAATTGTCTTCCATGCAGGCTATTCTTCTTGTGTGTCATTTATTTGCATAACCAAGATTATCAAACAGACGAGGTATGAACGAGACATTTTGAATTATCAGAAACTTAACTGCTTCAAGCAAAATGTGTAATGTCGAATTTGATATTAAATCAATTATTGGTGAGGATGAGGAGGTGAGCGAGGGCTTTGTATCCTTTTTTCCATCTGCTAGTTTTTTTTTTTACTATGTTGCTGTATCCTCTTGGATAAATCTTGGATTGGTCATTTGTGACAACATTGAAGAATGACAATGCAATTCGGTGAAAATTTTTTCATTAATGGAGATGAGTTTTGTTTTCTCACGAGCCATTAAATTTAGTTCATCGAAGCACAATTATTAAAGTAATGCACGACAACAGTCATATTGTACGAATGTGTTCACTTAGTAATTCCTTTCCTCAACATTTGAAAAACCTCACAAGAAATTGCGTTTACAGTTTTCGGTTCGTATTACATATTAAATTAAACATTGAAAACAAGTTGTTAAGGTCCATTGGATCCTTTAGTGTGACGCGCGTTTATGGTTTAAACACGTTTCAATATTATTATACATCCGGAACTAAATCATATTAATCAATAATCCATAGTAATAGAGATTCCCTTTCTAGTTCTTTTCCCCACTAGGTAATACATTTTGCAAGATCATCCTTACAGAAACCAATTTACAAACGACTCCCCCCCCCCTCCACATCTTTGATACAAGTCACTTCCGTATATCTGAAAGAAAATATTAACTTCTCTTTCTTTTATAATTAATTACATACATCTCTTATATGTGGAAGTGGATAACGATCACAAATTGATGATAGATCCCCACCATTAATGCTTATCCTATTATATATCTTTAATAAATCATATTAATTAATAATCCGTACTAGGGAACATGCCCTTCTACTCTAATCAGCCCATCGTTGTTTTCCCCACTTATCAGTACTTTTTTGAAGATCACTCTTAAGCAAAACAATTTATAAAATACTACACACATTTTTTTATATGTGGAGGTGGATAGCGATTATGCATCCCACCAGTAATAATTTTAACAGGAAATTAATTTTCCTTTCTTATAATAGTTGATACTATTGTCAACTTTATTGCTGATATTAATATCACGGGAATATACAAAAAAGTTTAGTCCCTTTCTTGTTTAGTTCCCTTTAAATAAATTTCATTAATATGAAAATTGAAATTGATATCAGATATATAAATGGAATAGAAATAAAATAATAAAAATATAAACTTACCTCTCTAATTTATATTAATTAATAATCAGAATACTGAATGTAATAAATAAAACTTCACGTAAAAGAGATTGTATGTAAACAATTAAATATGAAATATTTTAACTACCGAAATCGCGAAACGTTTTAATTTTAATTATCTTCTGCTAATTAAATGTACCGAATTACACACGTCAAAGTACCACCTTAGAAACGCGTTCGGAAATAAAAGATTCAATTGCACGGCGTCGATGCGTTGAGCAGCGGCGAAGTGTGGTTTTATTAAAGAATATTTTATTAACAATCATATCCTAGTATAAACTCTCACTATGCAACCTACTACTACTTCTTGGATTTCTTTGGTTCTGAAGTGAACGAACACAGTATTAGTGGTACTTTAATCTTATTTACTTCCACTCGCCTCTAGATAACGCAGATGTTTAAAAATTCTTTAAGATTTTTTTAGCTGTTTGTTGTTGTTTTTATTATCGATGAAATTATGGTGATTGTATGATCTTGAACTGATGTGGTTTTTCTTATTAATACTACTTTTATTTATGACCAATATTTATTTCGTCATAAATATTTATTAGAGAAATATTTAATACTAATTGGAAAATCGTTTGTTTACGGTATTTTTTTTTTTTTTGGCTTACGTAGGAAGTGGAGAATCTTCAAAACAGGAAGGATGCCCGGTGCATCCAACAACTGTGGAATTTTTAGGCATTAAACTCCACTCTCTGTTGGGATTGTATATTGTTGGGAGATTGGTGAGTTTGTTTAAAGGAGGCTTTAGGATTTATCATCCTCTTCAGTC
>WYDF02049422.1:0-12150 GCA_009867245.2 Adranes taylori | reverse complement strand
TGAGCCCGAGCATTATCATGATGCAAGATAATCCTTCCTCTTGGACGTTTTTCGCGAACCATTTGTAGAACCTGAGGTAAACAAACTGTAGTATACCATTCTGAATTAACAGTATGTCTATCCTCCAGTGCTACACTGGAAACATAACCAGTGATTCCAAAAAGAATGTGGCGACCGTCTTTTTCTTTCGGCTTTATTCACGAACAACTTTTGTTGGAACTGACTCATTCTCAAAGACCCAAACTGACGATTGTTGTATTTTTTTCGGGATCATAGTAGTATACCCATATTTCATCACCTGTGATGATGTTCTACACCAAATTAGACGATCAACGGTCAAAGCGATCTAGTGTAGATCGGCACCATATCACACGGTCCTCTTTTTGAGCTGAAGTCAGATTGTGAGGAATCCACCGAGAACAAAGCTTACGGACATTCAAATGTTTGCATAAAATAGTGTTAATTGCTTTTTAAAGTTGCTTGAATGTTTCTCACAGTAATATGCCGGTCATATTTAATTATGTTCCGAATAAGATCAATATTTTTTTCTACAACTGCCGTTTTTGGCTTAGGAGCTCGTAAACTGTCATTTAAGGCAAGGCGACCGAGTTGAAATTCATTGTACCATCGGTTTACGGTAGCAAAGGAACACGACTTATCACCAAGTACTCGATTGATCTCTTCAAAACATTCTTTACGGTTTAAGCCCACGCTTGAAATAATAATAAATCACAGCCCTTGTTCATTTCCATTACTTATTGGCGAAAGGACATAAGTTTAAAAAAAAACTTATGTAACTTATAAACAATCATGTATATTTGACAACTGTCATTTGTAAACAACAAGATTGAAATGTCAAATAAAATTTGTTACAAAAATATCACCGCCTCCTAGATAGGCTCAGCGGAAAGAGAGCAACCCTCGTATCCTACCGATGTATTTTTATAGGAGCTATTTGATGTATGATGCTTTCTTATTAGCAGTGCATTTGATGGTTTGTCGCGAGGTATGAGATTTTATTTTAAGCGTATTAAATTTCTATTTCTCAATTTATATTCATATTATTTGTTAATTAATAGTTATTACATAGATTTCTTGACTTCTTAAATTATATCTAAAGACCTGGATTAAATTTGATTAGTCAATTTCATATTACATTAAAGAATTACTCATCGTTTTGAATTAATTACTTAATTAATTGAATTAATGGGATATGATATTCCGATATCAGTGGTATGACGACGATGAGCGTCAACAGGGACGGATTCCGGATAAAAACGGCAAGCAGCAATTTAATATTAACAGCGATGTTAATGTGGCTCAACTTTACCGCATTCACACTACATTCGAGTCCAAAAGATCACGCAAAAAGAACCATATCTTCTTCCACCATGATAATGTGCGTCCATATATTGAGCATCGTGTCGTCAAATCTATCGACAATAAGGGTTGAGAACTACTTCCTCATCCCCATTATTTTCCCAAAGAAGTGCATCACGGATTATCACGTCAATTATTCGCTAAAAAATTGGCTAGAGACCAATGTTTGCGACGATTTGGATGACTTGGTGGGTGCCGTCAAAGGATGCATTACTTCTAAGAACAGGAATCTCCTCCATGGTGGAATCGACCGGCTGCCAAGCAAATGGGAAGCAGTAATTGAAGTAAATGGTGAATATGCTTCGAAGTAATCATTTAAAGATGTTTTTGTTAAATATTGTTATTATTTTTGTTGAAGGAAAATTGTTCCCTGTAAATTATCTGTATAAAACCAATCAATTTACTACAATTAGATTAGTAGGTAGACAAAGAATTTTTCGGTTTCCTAATTCATTTTTATAATATTATTGAAGCTACTAGATCTTCTTAATGTTATAAAAATCCCAAGTTTACTCGACATATTTTGCCAGAAACAAACACTTTAGTCATAGCTCATGTCATCTAAACAACATTAGATTCTAATTTATCACACGTCTTTTCTGTTCGAGTAGGGAAAACTGATCATATGTCAAATTAACTATACTTAATTAATCTGATTGTACGATCGTTAAATTGAGTTGGTTTCCTAAACAATCTAATCGTACTATCATGCTAATCCCTAGTTTCCTAATCAATCTATTCCAGGACCTTTCCTCGGAACGTCTGTGTGTTGGCATACTCTGGATGTATTGTTTTTTTTTATCCCACCTCCTCTAACCACATGACCAAACAATTTTAGGATTTTTTTTGTATAGTGGGATGAAGTCGTTAGTGGGTTTTAATGCCAAGCTCTCTTAATATGGAAGCATGTGTTCGATCTGCTCTCTAAGGAATTCGTATCTTTTATAAGATATCATGTAGAGTGCTTCAATGCATCTGTAACATGTCGAATTGCAGCTCTGGCCAGAAATCTGACCCGCAGCTGGCGATAGGAAGTATAAGAGCTCTTACCAATTTTCTTTTTGTTGCTTTCCGTGTTACATGATCGTTCCACATCTGAGTAAGTTTATGCAAATCAATTATCGCCATTCCAATAGGTCTTTTATTAGTACGGATTTATTTGCCTTCGTCTGAACTTCCAAATATGTAATTTCCATTTTAGACATTTCTCTAATAAATGGGAGTTTTTATGGGACTTTTTATGGTAACAAGAAGCAGCAAATACTTCAGTTGTACAACGTAAGTCGTTATTATACTATGTTACGTGACTCTATACGAGAGAATTTGTTTCGCTATTGAAGGATCTTCGCCTCTGTCGCCAGAAAATCACGTGTTCGCGTCGTCTCGGCGTGAGTGTACTTCTGGCATTATTTTTCCCTACTCGAACAGTATTTTGATACCTTTATCTCTCTAAAAATACATAACAACAATTACATTAAATTTAATAACATTCAGTGAAACATTAATTCTACGCAATAATATTGTATTCGCGTAACCCAGGGTAATGCCTCAATTGCTTTCTATGCTGTACGCAATCTAAATGTATTAAAATCTTTTATGAGTTCTGTACAATCATGCATTTGTTAAATGATATTTTCGAAAATTATAAGAAACTCGCTGACCTTATGCATTATTATGATAAAGTACGTAAACACAAACATGATGTACGCAATAACATGGTGAAATAATTTTTTTATTAGCGAACTAAAGATAATTTAATTTATAATATTAATTTGTTCTTCTGATTGGATTTTCGCTTTTTGTCTGATTCATCAGGACGCCGATAGAATTAAATGTTGAATGATGAATGTTTAACGAAGGTATTTGTGGGTTGATCTAGCCAGTTAACATTACAAGATATGAATATGGTGTGAGATATATTGTGAAGATAGGATTTCTTTGCTGTCGCCGAAGTAATAGCGGAATAGTCGTTGACGATACTCTTCCGTGCCTCTAAAGTTCTCTCTCCCTGACATACTCGTTGTGTCGGTTTGATGAACTATTGCTCTCCTTCCTCCACTTGCAGTAATACCCTCTACTACCTCATTGATGAAGTAGTTTGTCAAGAAATGGTTATGAATTATTGATATGAGTGAATGAAATAAGAAATGAGTGACGAAACAACGAACTATTCCACAGAAAATAATAAATGTAGTATGCATGTATACTTGGCCTGATGGTTACAGAATTTTACCACTAACTGCTTTGAATTTAATTTAAATTAAAATAGAAATAAGCGATTTGTTGGTGGTGCTTACTTGGATGAAAAATCAGATTCAAGAATTCGCATTCTGCTCACTCTTAAAGAATAGGTTTGATCATTGAATGGATAATTATGTTAGTGGAAATATACGAACGGTCATTCAAAAATAATTACTACAAGACCTAAAATGCTCCTGGAGAATGCTAGATTGAGTGGGTCGTTTTTATGCAAAATTAGCTGAGAAGAAGCAACGTTAGATGGTCAGTTCAACCGTGACAACTGTCGTAGTAGCCGGCGACCTTGGGCGTGGTTTGAAGGAAACTTCTGCTACAAAATTTTAGGTAGCTTTGAATTTAGACCAATGGAAAATTTTCTTTGGCCCGTTGAGATTACTAAAGATCTCAATTGCATTTTCTTGTAACTGGTAGTGCGTATAAATAGAAGTGGGTGGTAGTTTAACGCTACTCAAATCTTGCATTAGCATCAAATCCCTTCTGCTAAAATTTCCAGACAAAAACGCCAAGCAAAAATTAAATATCAGCAGCGAGGTTTATGTGGCTCTACTTCACCGCGTTTACTCTGCAATCGAGACAAAAAGATCATGCAAAAAGAACCATATCATCTTCCACCAAGATAATGCGCGTACACATGTTGAGCATCTGTGAACATCGGGCTCGGAACTGCTTCCTCATCAGCAATATTTTCCCACAGAAACGCCTACAGATTATGACGTCAAACGTCCGCTGAAAAATCGGCTCGAGAACAACGTTTACGATGACTTGGTTGACTTGGTGGGTGCCATCAAAGAATGCATTATCTCTGAGAACAGTAACTTCTTCGCCGTGGAATGGACCGGTTGCCAAGCAAATCGGCAGTAAATAAAGTGGGTACTGAATATACTCCGAAATAATCATTTAAAGATGTTATTTTTAAATGTTGTCATATATTTTTTGTTAATTAAAATCGGTTTTAAAAAAGCCGCAACATTATGCACCTGTCCATAAATTATCTGTATAAAACGAATCAATTTATTAGACTTCGATTTTTAGATAGACATAGAATTTGTCTATAGAGTAAATTATGAAATTTATATTTCTTATTACTTTTGTCTCGAAAAATGTTTACCCCGTCGAGGAGTCGGACTCGGACCTCTCCATTGCCAGTCGATTGCTCTGTGAATTAGGCTAACGGGCACTTATTTGAAGACACAAACAATTTTTAATGTGTACTTGTTTTCCGTATCTATTAAGATAGGCAACTTATATATCAGGATTTGTTTTGGCCACCTGTTTGCTACCCTCGATCGATTCATTCGTCATCGAGTAGATGGAGCCCCTTGAATGTTTTTATTAATTTCTTTTCCGCTTTGCTGGCGGTCGCATGTTTAATTGAATATTTGAAGTTTCGTGGTTAAAACTCCACGCTGGCATTATTTAATAGAGTAAATTTTCAAATTAATATGTCTTATTACTTGTATCTCGAAAAATTTTATTATCCCGTCCGGGACTCGATCACGGACCTCTCGATTGCCGCTCCTTGCTCTTACAATTGAATTCGAAGACATAAATAATTTTTGATATGTATTTGTTTTCCGCATCTATTAATGATTTCAAATCCTGATAACTTATATACCAGGATTTGTTTTGGCACGGTGTTTGCTACCGTCTTGTAAACATTTTTTGAGACAAGTAATAAGAAATATTAATTCATAATTTACTCTATTAAGTAATGCCAGTGTAGAGGTTTAACCGCGAAACATCAAATATTCAATTAAACGTGCAACTACCAGCAAAGTGGAAAAGAAACTAATAAAAACATCCAGGAGGCTCCATATACCCGAGGACGAATGAATCGATCGACGGTAGCAAACAGGTGGCCAAAACAAATCCTGATATATAAGTTGCCTATTTTAATAAATACGGAAAACAAATAGATATTAAAAATTATTTATGTCTCCGAATAGGTGCCCGGTAGCTCAATTAGAAGAGCAATCGAGAAGTCCAGGTTCGAGTCTCGGATGGGGTAAACATTTCTTCGGGACACAAGAAATAAGAATTATTAATTTCATAATTTACGCTATTAAATAATGCCAGCGGGGAGGTTTAACGAGGAAACATCAAATATTCAATCAGAGAATTTACCGTTTTAGTAATTCATTTTTATAATATTAATGAAGCTACTTGATCTTCTCAATATACTAAAGTTACTAGAAACAAGCAGCTTGCCAGAAACAAGCAAAAACAAACAAACACTTTTGTCATAGCCCATGTCATCTAAACAATCATCAGCTTCCAAATTTATACTTGATGTCTAGTCATCAGCAAATGTTAATTAGCTTTCTTCTATGATGTTCTATCATTCGTTTAATCCTATAATTGGCTCAAATTAGTAATTAGCTATACCTGGTCAATGTGATTTTACAATCGTTAAATTGTGTTTGTTTCCTAATCAATCTAATAGCACTATCATTACAATTCCTAGTTTCCTAGTATTCGCTTATCGTCGAATTTTCTCGGGATGCATTCTTATCCTATCCCATCTCTTGATACCCTATGACCAACTAATTTCAGTATTTAACTTTGTATAGTGAGATGAAATCGTTGGTGGGTTGTAATGCAAAGGTCTCTTAGAATGAAAGTGAGTTCACTAAGCTTTTTTAAGGAATTCGTAACATTCTTTTTAAGACACATGCCGAGTGCTTTAATTCATCTGAAAATGAATCTGCCATCTAGCTGGCGACACAAAATAAAAGAGCTTCTTTCGTTGCTTTCCGTGTTCCATGTTCTTTCCAAATTTCAATAAGTTTGGCCAAAGCTATTTTTAACAATCCACTACATCTTTTATTTCATCTTCACACCTTTCGTTGTTTGACAAATGATCTTACAAAGATGTAATCTCCTTTCTCGATATTTCTGTAATAAATGGTAGTTATTTATACTAAAAATAAGCAACATATGCTTCAGTTGCACAATGGATGTCGTTCTTTATCGACTATCTTGTCTGAGTCTGCATGAGTGTATTTTATACACTAATGAAGGTTCTCTCTCGCTCCCACTCGCCTTGGAAAATCTCGTCATTATTTCCCCCCACACGAGCAGTATTTGGTACTTCAAGAATAAAATCTAAAATACTACTAAAACGATATTAAACCTTTACGTCTCGAAAATATACATAACAACTATGACATTTGATCTAATAACGTTCCGTGCGAAACATTAATTCTACGCAATGATACTGAATTCGCGCAACCCATGGTAAATGTATTTAAATCTAATTGGAGTTTCTGTACAATTATGGATTTCTTAAACGATATTTTGAAAATTATATGAAACTCATTTCATGGATAAAGCTTTTATGAACTTTTCAGACGCTCCTATGTTCGATGCTAAAGAACTTATTTGACTGAACACATGTTCCTATAATTTTTTAATAAATGTTTATAAACTAATTTAATAGTTGATGCGCAAATAGATGAAACATATTTTCATCCTTTCATCCATATATTTTATATACATTACCTAGACATTTTACATCATGAACATAATGAATGTATGTGTAAATGTAGCGTGCTAATATACTTAGCAAAATATATCCACCAAACATGTCTGGTCGTATATTTTTAAAACGGCGTTCAAAATATTTTTATTATTATAACCCAGTATAATGTTTCCAGTGTAAGTTATGATATGGTATTTCACATGAAATGTGTTTATCTGTAAAAATCGTTTACTGGCACAGGACCGAAGTTGAAAAGTATTTTGATCTACAAGAAAAGTTGTTTACTAAATTATGGTATAAAAATAAAATTTTTATTAAGCACATTTTAATGATCCAGTTATCTACAATCGAATGTATGGAAGATATGTAGACGAAGTTCAAAATAATGTTCAGTAATAAAATAAACATATTTGGGAAAATCCCATAAACACGTTTAGAATAAAAAATTTCATAGGCGTGCATTTTAAACAACTTAATTATTTTATCATTTGTTAACATTAAATTAAGCAGCGATTAAATATACAGGCAACTTCAGTCATTAATTTTAACATGACATTGATGAATTTTCAAATGCGTTTGTAAAGTACCAACCTTTTATAACAAAGGGTTGATGAGATATTTAAAAAAATAAGTAATATTATGTTTTTAGAATAGATAGTATTGAATCCATTAATCTACTTTTCATAACTGATCAGGAAAATGTCGACTGTGACCTAGAAATATAGTAAAATATTCAAAGCGTTGCTTAGACGAAGCGTGTATGCCATATCTCATAACATCACTTATTGAAAGCACATTGAACTGTATACGTGCATTCCTAAAAACGTTGACTCAAATTATTATTCAATATTGGAAATTTCAAGTTTTGGAACTGAATTATGCTCAAAATAATCATATGTATGGGCATTGTCGTTTAATGACACAACAAAATTGTTTAATTAATTAGTTAGATTAAGCAGGTTGTCTTCGAAAAATGTGTAAAAAATATGAGAGACTAACAAATTAGAATAAACAAAGGTTTTTTTCTAATTTATTAGTCTTTCATATTTGTTATACACTTTTCGAAGACGACCTGCTTAATCTAACTAATTAATTAAACAATTAATGTAGTCGTGTCAATAAATGACGATACCTATCCATATGATCATTTATAATATGCGGCTCTCGTATATGAACAAAGAGAAACCAGTGGTGTTAGTAACGACGTGGCTCGATAGTCCATTTCATGTTATCAATTGTGTACTTAGCTGCTTTGAATACACGCTAATACCATAAAAACTGACTTATCTGTAATAAGTAGGGTAGTAATTTGTTGTAATAATCTGGTAGAAAAAGATCGTTAAAATCAGATTCAATTCATTCCCACACCTAAACCTCGCAATCAATCTTTAGTTATCCATACTTAAATCTGCTAGCAAATACTTACACATACCATCTTCTTTCATTATCCATCTATATATATTATTATACCTACTACTCTCAATTTTGCTTTCCCGTTCTTGCCTTTCTACATCCTTCATTCTTTCTACACTCTCACTCACTCCTTGCACACCTCTCAACATCATCTCCAACCACCTGCTAGTAGACCATTCAACCCTTTCGTTCACAATCTTTCTGCTCTTTATCCATTCATTCACACATTCATCCTTTCTTTCTTTCATCATTCCATACATGTAAACTTCTGTACATAATCTGTACCTTTCATCACTCAGGACTTTCCGCACAAAATTCATCATCCTTTTCACACCGCTAGACCATATTTTATATTTTCCTACTTCCTGCAGCACAATATTATTAGACGTATTCCTATCTAGTCCTAACATTCTTTTCATACAACTTATCTGTACTCTCTCCATCATATCACTTTCTTCAACAGCCCATACTTCAGCTCCATACATTACAATGCCATTCACCCATACATCCATTATGCTATTTCTCATTTTCACAGATGCCCCAAATTTCACCCTCATCACCCTCATATAAAATCACCCTCATATAAACTCTATGCAAGCCATCCACAAGAGTAATGCCTCTAAAACTGTCTACATCCATTCGATTCCCTCTTTTAAACACAGGCACTATTTCACGTCTCTTTCATTCATCCGGCACACATACCTCTCCATTCCATATCTTGCTCATCCCTCTTACTAACGCTTCCATTCCATTATCATTCAAACATCTCCATACATCCACAGGTATCTTATTAGGACTTGCTGCTCCCCCTTTTTTCATATTTTCAATTTCTCTCCTCACTTCTTGCACACTCAATTCCATCACCTCACCTTCATCACCATCTCTTACCCACCCAATTCGTTCATCTGAAGCCTCTTCTCTCCTTTCTTCCCTTCCTAACCCTTCCCTCTTACACTTATTCACCCATTCATCCAAGCTCACTTCACACCTTTCTCTCTTTCTCTCGACCATTCCCTTCTTTCTTAAGTACATCCATATTTCCCTTTCCCCTCTCATCAGACTTATCTCTTCCTCTTCTTCTCTCCTTCTACTTTTTTTACCATTTTCCACCTCCACTTTCCATTCATTTCTAGCTTCCACATACTCTTCCCACGTCGCTTCCTGCCTTCTGACCTGCCGCAGCATTTACCTTACCACCCTTTTCTTCTTTATAGTCTCCTCATCTACTTCCTGATAACTTTCTTTCCTATTTCTTACCTCATCAACACTATCTATGCCCTCCCACTTCACTTTCTCTAACTTTTCAATCAACTCTTTTCTTCTTCGTTCATTCCATACATAAGCTTCATCTTCATACATCCCCATTTCAGTTGTCTCAATTGGGAAGTGGTCGGATTCTATTCTCTCACCAATTTTGTATGCCAATAAAGGTTTTATCTATCTATCTATTATATTTGAGCTACAGACATTCCGTTACTATACGTAGGCTTATTTTGACTGCTGCTCCGCGGTGATCAAACTGCTTTTCTAGAATACTTCCCCTACTCTGTTTATAAACCGTCCTAAATCTTCTATTCAACAAATGACCGTCTAATGGGAAGATCGACCGTCTCATATCTTCCCATTAGAAACTCCCCTGGTTTGTTTCTCTACATTTCCCACTTTAGGCCGACTAGACTCGGCACGCATCCGAACGCCGTGAAAATCGGCGACGTCTCACTGAATTCCGAAACTGCATCTTTTCATACGTCTTACCTACAAAGCGCTGCTGAGTGTACAAATAGTTACTCGGGCTATGAAAAATCATAGCCCGAGAACTATCCAAGGATATTTATGAGAATCAATACAAGGATATTTATGATTGAATTCATTGTTCTTCTTTGAAACGTTTAATTTACCAATAAAGATGAAGTCATTTCAATATGACTATCTATTAATTAGTATATCTATTAATTAGACTATCTATTGACTATCTACTAATTAGACTAATCTATTAATTAGTCTAAATGATTTTAAGTTATAGAAACTAATTTGATTGTAAGATAATAATGTTTATATACTAAATATTTACTATCCTTTAACCAACATGACTTATGAGTATTTAAACTACACAATTCACAAAGTACCTAGAGTAGAACTAATGGAAATGAATTCTTCTCATTTTTAGCACTCTCGAAAAAGCATAAATCCGGTTCTGTACATGTGTGTGACTCGTTAGGTAATTTGCTTTATATACTGTGATCAGCAATTTCTCAAATTGCAGATTTATTTATGACCAATATTTTTATGAAAACACATCTGGCATTTTATTTCTGTCTTTATAGCTTGTTATTCTATTCTAGAATGGGTTTTTAAGATGCTCTACGATTTACACCTCAAGTCATAATGCCTTTATGTTTAAACTGTTAACGAAAACAATACAAATATGAGATTGAAAACTATAATAGAGCCAGGTCACTTACATTGAAAAAGTTAAGTGGATGTACATTCAATTTGTTATGAATATAATATAAAAAATTATTTAAAAACATTATAATTCCGTGGCCGTTTAGCGATTTTTTAATAATTTTATTTCGGAATTATAATGAAATTAAAAGATTTTAGTTTAATAACTTATTTACATTTTAAATAAAATATATATTAACTTTGGAAATATAACGCAAGGTTTAGTATTATTCCAAATTAATTTAATATTTAATACATTAAAATAATTATTTATAACTGCTAAATCCAAGGCAATACATTTAAAAATACGCGATACAAATTACAGGACTAACTATATTCTAATGGATCTGTGATTTTTTTTTATTAACCTCTATTTTTCCTCCTTCAACGATATTTATTTAGCCCAAGAATGGCGAGCATTTCACGCTCCAACTGCAAGGGCTGTTAGATGGGTCGAACATTTCTTGTTCTTCTTTTTCTGATTTACTTTTTTAGATTTTACCTCACGTCTGGTATTGCTTGAATCTCCTCTTTCGGGCGAGTTATAAGGCGCTCTATCATTTGGTTTCATCTATATTCAGCCAAGCTGTTTATCTCAGGAGCCTTGAATGCTTCCCTTAATTCTGCGTTGCGGATATACGACGGCGCAGTCAAGGATCATCCTAGTAGTTTATGTTGAGGATTACTCTTGTATCTGCCGTTGTAGAGCTGGAGAACGGCCCGAAGCAATGTTACTTATAATCTCTGTCAGCGTATCTATTGCCTGTGTAGGGGGTAACTGCACTACTCTAGTTGGAATTTAGTCCTCCCATGTCGCCTTGCATGGGTTTAGCTTCTGTAGAATTCTAGTAACTTCCAATATTTCCACTGGTTCTAGGAACACATGATGTATTAACTTTGTCATTATTGGAGAATTGTTTATCCAAGTGACTAGTGCGCACTTCCGTTTTTTTCTTTATCTTCATACAAAAATTCTCCTTTAGTGTTCATATTGCCTAAACTCTATCCTGGGGGAAGGAAAAGCTACAGCTTACTTTATCTTCTACAGTTTCCTTCCTCCTATTTCTCTTGCCCCCGCCTTCCACGTTCTCTAATATATACCCAGTGGCGGCGCAAGATCATAAATTTATGTGGGCAAGATTCATTTTGCGAGGCCCTCTGCTCGCGAATGA
>WYDF02049411.1:0-12151 GCA_009867245.2 Adranes taylori | reverse complement strand
ATAAAAGCAAAAGGGACAGTCAGGAAGAGTTATTCTAGGGAACGAAAAAATATGGTCTCTAAGCTATGCGGACGACATAGTAGTATGTTTGGGCGGAAGAATGGAAGGAATGAGGGAAATGATCTAGAGTATGAAGAGGTACATAGATAGAAGAGGGTTGGAAATGAATATAGAAAAGACAAAACTGTTGGTATGTAAGAATGGAGGACGTGATAGTAAGAAAGATAGCTTTGAAATAAATGGAATCAAATTAGAAAGAGTGAAACGGTACCAATACTTAGGGTTCATGTTGACGCAAAATGCAACAATGGTGGCGAAGAAAATGAGGATGGCTATGGAATAAATGAGGTGCGTATGGGAAGGGAAGTTTAGGGAATCAGTCATAATGAGGACAAATATTCTTAATGAATACCTTAGGAATATAATGATGTATGGGGCTGAAGTGTGGGCTGTATGTGAAAGAGAGGATGTGGAAAAAGTACAAGTGGGATGTCTGAAAAGAATAATAGGAGTTGAAAGGTAGACACCGAATGAGATAATATTGTAAGAGTTCGATAGGTATAAATGTTGGGTGACTGGGTTCAAAAAAATGGTAAAATTTGAGAGGAAAGTGTACACGGAGGAGAGTAACAGTTTAGTGAAGAGTGTATATTTGATAGGAATGATTGAAGTAGTAAATTGTATATGTAGGAATGAATGGTTAATGAGGAGAAAAAAAACATGGAAGATAGGGTGGTCCTTGTATAGATGGGAGGATATGATAAGGAACGGAAGAGGAACAATAAATGAAGTAGAAGAGAGAATGAAAGATATAGAAGAACAAGAGAGAGAAGGAAGATTATGGAAAAGCAGGTATAATGATAGGTATAAATGGATAAGAGTGGAAGGAGGTATGCCTGAGAATTTAAGAGCTAAGGCAGAATGGACGAGAAGAGAATGATAGCGAGGTTTAGATGTGGAAGCGAAGAGAATGGGAATAGGTATTGGATGGATGGGAGCAAGAGAAGCAGGATTTGTTATGAAGAAGACGAAATATGGGAGCATTTGGTGAAAGAATGTAAAGAAATAGAATAGAATGGGCAAGAGAGGGAAGAAGCTGAGAATTGGAGAGTGTGTTTGGGTCAGAAAGGCAAAGGAGTTAGAGTGATGAGAAAATTTTTAAGGGAAATAAAGAAAAGAGGGAGATGAAGGAAAAATTAAAAACCAATGATTCTCACCTACCCACTTCAACTTGTATTGCTGATACAACTTGTACGGTAGGTAGTTAGGTTTTTTTTGTAGCTTTGTTTGTAATTGTCTACAGTGAAAATAGTTTGATTTTGTTATATATAGTTATATTTTGTATGACTAAAATGTACTCATCAAACAAGATCTAGAAATCGAAAATTTTCAGGATCCTATACCATGTATCCACTCGTATATGTACTACTTATATATTTATGGTGTTAGTTCAACCTATTCATTACACATGAAGTTATTCACTTGAACATTAAAAGCATAAGTAAATTTAAAAGAACTTCTACAATATAAATTTATTCCTGAGCAATTTGAGAAGGAATGCTTAAAGAATTTTCTTCCGTTAGTAATTACTTAGAATCTAAGTAATTAAAAGTCTTCTGACCAGAGAAGGAAGCGATTTGCTTCGCAAGCCAAATAGCTGAAACGAAATAAAAGGACTACAAGTGGAAAAAGGAAGACGTAAAAGGAAGCGCAACCAAATAGAAGCGAAAACGCGCCTCATTAATTGCGAAAGTCTTTAAATAACTACTTACTTTCCAAAAAAGAGAGGAACGAATTGTCGCTTGCGACTTTTAAAAAGCGAGGAAAAATATTGCAGGTGATTTATCGTTTCATTCGATATTTTTGTCCTTTGTTTTAATATTATTAAAAAAAAGTTGGAATATTTCCGCCGGAAGCAAAATTCGTATATGAAAACGTTTTATAATCCAAAAAAGTTTGATGCAATTTACTGGTATTTATTTAAAACATTTACTGGGGTGAAAATGACTCACCAGACATTCATGATTTTTTAAGGGAAATTTTCATGTACGTCAGCTAAATTTAAGGAGCCATACTGAAAATCTACTAGAAATAATGAAAGCTAAGTACTGGAGAAGTAGAATTTCGTGGATTGCATTTGGAAATATTGCTTTAAAATACGTCATAGAACACTTTACTTTACGCACTGGATCCTGTCAGCTGTAGTTACGTTTAGTGGTTCACCTTACCTTTTACTGCCACCCACAGATCCAGGTTGAAAACATTTATTGGTCAATTGAATATTATAAGTTTCGGAAACAAAACGTAGTTTCCATTAAAAATTTGGGAAACAATCACTCAGTGCCGTTATCTTCCTACTATTTCGTAAATACTTGTAACTATTTGTTTTTAAGTTTTTAGCCTAATCTGACATGTAAAGACAATTGTGGGATCTAAAAATTGTCCGTTATGTCCGCAAACAAAATTGTTTCAATTTTTGTTGAAACGATAGTCTTCCGATGGATGCAAAATGCTTAAAGATTTTTGATGAGTCCCACGAAAGCAGAATAAGATTAAACAAGAGGAACTTAAATTTTGGTTGTGGATTATTAGTTTTTATAGACTTTTGTGCGTTTTATTGTCGAGGCATAGTATATGAAAGAAGGAATAGGATTTTAATTGAGTTGGTTTGATATAAATGGTTAAGTATTTAAATTAAAATTAAGAGGAGAATTCATTAAGTTATTTAATTACTGTAATTATTAATCACTAAATGAATCTGCAGTTAGTAGTTCCAGGTGGTCGTTCTTTTAACCGCTGGGCCCTATTTATTAGCGCCCTGTTGTAGAACCAAAGTAACATATTCTTCTACTGTTTTTGAAAATCTATTTCAAAGTGTATCGAATAAATAATGATAAACTTTTAGCAAGGCATAGATTCACTAGTGCCCTATACGATTCTCTACGCAGAATATCTAGGTCACCACTATTTTAGACACAGAGCCCTATTTACTAGATCGGTGTTTTGGAACGAAAGTAACGTAAAACTCTAGTGATTTTGACATTTTTTTTCGGTTACTGTATCTAAAATAAAATGACAAACTTCAAGCAGCAAGTAGACTCATTAATAGTCTATATGACCATCTAGCCAGAAGTACTATGCGACCGCTAGTTTAGACACGCCATCCTATTTACTAGCGAGGTGTTGTAGAACGAAAGTAATATAATACTCTGGCGATTATGATTTTTTTTTTCCGGCTACTGTATACAAAAGAAAATGACAAACTTCTACCAGGAAGTAGATTCATCAATGTCCTATATGATCCTCCAACCAGAAGTCATATGTGACTGCTATTTTAGATAGAGGACCCTACTTACTAGATCGGTGTTGTGGAACGAAAGTAACATAATACTCTAGTGATTTTGAATTTTTTTTCCAGTTACTGTATTTAAAAGAAAATGACAAGCTTTTCGCAGAGAGTAGATTCGTTAATGGCCTATGTGACCCTCTAGTCGGAAATGCTCTAGAGGGTCACATGCTATTTGACTGCCATTTTAGATGCAGGGCCCTATTTACTAGATTGGTGTTGCGCAAAGAAAGTAACGTAATACTCTAGTGATTTAGAAAATTTTTTCCAGTATTTTTTTCCAGTATTTTTTCCAATACAAATTTTTTCCTATATGACCGTCGATTGAGAAGTGCTATGCGACCGCTAGTTTGGGCACATGGCCCTATTTACTCTAGCGTAGTGTTGTGGACTGAATGTAACATAATACTCTAGTGATTTTGAATTTTTTTTTTCGGTTACTGTATCTAAAATAAAATGACAAAGTTCAAGCAGCAAATCGACTCATTAATATTCTATATGACCATCTAGCCAGAAGTCTATGCGACCGCCAGTTTAGACACACGACCCTATTTACTAGCGAGGTGTTATGGAACGAAAGTAATATAATACTCTGGTGATTTTGAATTTTTTTTTCGGCTACTGTATACAAAAGAAAATGACAAACTTGTAGCAGGAAGTAGAATCATCAATTTCCTATAAGACCCTCCAACCAGAAGTCTTACGTAACTGCTATTTTAGATAGAGGACCCTACTTACTTGATCGGTGTTGTGGAACGAAAGTAACATAAGACTCTAGTGATTTTGAAATTTTTTTCCAGTTACTGTATTTAAAAGAAAATGACAAGCTTTTCGTAGAGACTAGATTCGTTAATGGCCTATGTGACCCTCAAGTCGGAAATGATATTTAAGCGCTATTTTAGATGCAGGGCCCTATTTACTACATTGGTGTTGTGCAACGAAAGTAAAACAATACGCTAGTGATTTAGAAAATTTTTTCCAGTATTTTTTTCCAGTACTATTTTTTCCTATATGACCCTCTATTGAGAAGTGCTATGTGACCGCTAGTTTGGGCACAGGGCCCTATTTACTAGCGTAGTAGTGTTGTGGAATGAAAGTAACGTAATACTCTAGTGATTTTGAAATTTTTTCCCGATTACTGAATCTACAAGAAAATAACAAGCTTCCAACAGGAAGTAGACTCATTAGCGGCCTATATGACCTTGTATTGATAAGTGATATTTGATTACTAGTTTAGACACAGGACCCTATTTACTTGATCAGTAATGTGGAACGCAAGTAACATAATACTCTACGGATATTGAATATTTTTTTCGGTTACTGTATCTAATAGAAAATGAGCAGCTTCTAGTAGGGAGGAAATCCATTAATGGGCTATATGACCCTCTAGCTAGAAGTACTATGTGACCGCCATTTTAGATGCCGAGCCCTATTTACTAGATCGCTGTTTTGGAACAAAAGTGACGTAATACTCTGGTGATTTTGATTTTTTTGCAGTTACTGTATCTAAAAGATAATAAAAAGCTTTTAGCAGGGAGTATACTCATTAATGGCCTATATTAGCCTTCAGCCCGAAGTGCTATGTGACTGCTATTTTACATACAGAGCTCTATTTACTAGAGTGGTGTTGTGGAAAAAAAATCGGTGTTTTGCAACGAAAGTAACGTAATACTTTAAGTGATTTTGAGATGTTTTCCTGGTTACTGTATATAAAAGAAAAGTGACAAACTTTCTGCAGGAATTAAACTCATTAATGGTCTATATGACCCTCGTGGCAGAAGTGCTATGTGACTACTATTTTAGAAACAGCACATTATTTACTAGATCGGTGTTGTGGAACGAAAGTAACATAATACTCTACTGACATTGCAATTTTTTTTCGGTTACTGTATCTAAATGAAAATGACAAGCTCTAACAGGGAGTAGATCTATAAATCCCTAGCTAAAAGTGTTATGTGACTGCTATTTTAGATATAAGGTCCTAATTACTAGATCGGTGTTGTGGAACTAAAGTAACATAATACTCAGTAACATAATACAACAGTAACATAATACTCAAGTAACATAATACTGATTTTGAATTTTTTTCCGATTACTATATCAAAAAGAAAATTACAAGCTTCTAGCAGGGAGTAGACACATTTATGACATATAGGATCTTCTAGCCGGAAATGCTATGTGACCGCTATTTTAGACATAGTGCTCTATTTACTCTCGCGGTGTTGTGGCACGAAAGTAACGTTATAATCTAGTGCTTTTGAAATTTTTTTCCGATCACTGTATCTAAAAGAAAATGACAAGCTGTTAGTATGGAGTAGATTGAGTAATGGCCTATATGACCCTTTAGGCAGACTGCTATTTTAGATACAGGACCTTATTTACTAGATCGATGTTGTGGAACGAAAGTAACATAATACTATAGAGAATTAGATTTTTTTCCGGTTTCTGTATCTAAAAGAACATGACAAGCTCCTAGTATGGAGTAGATTCTTTAATGGCCTATATGACCCTTTAGCGTGAAGTGATATGTGACCGCTATTTTAGATACAGGGCCATATTTACTAGATTGGTGTTGTGGAACGAAAGTAACGTAATACTCTAGTGATTTAGAATTTTTCTAGTTTCTAAGTATCTAACTATTTTTGCATTTATAGGTTGACGCTGAAGAAATAGACGAAAATCACTGCTCACCACTACCTAATACAACATGCTCACCAGTCAACATATCCCATGCTTCTTTAACTCCTGCGAATCAAGCAACATCATCAACACATACTGGAAATTCCACAGATACACAGAAGTCAGTGTTGATTGACAATCTCGTCAATGAAACAGCTTCTTCTAGTTGGTCGATTAGTGCAAAGTCAGTCAACATTGACGCTGCGATTTCAAAATTTGATATTGGAAGAGTTGCATATCAGAAATTGGAAAGTATTTTGGTATCAGGTTCAAGAAATTTAAAATTCCAATACAGTTGGTTCTCACGATTTAATTAGTTACCGTATTCTAGGGAATATGATGGTGCTTCTTTATGTATTTACGGCATAAAGAAGCACCAAGGTGTCACTGGAAGGTGTATAAAATCACGCGCAATTTGCTTATCATAAAAACTGCGTGCTTGATATTGAAAATTTACGTGATACTGCGAGCGGCAGAAATAACCAAATTGATGTTCAGCTTGATCAGCACACTAAAAGAGAAATCGTTGTGATGCCATTAATACATTAACACCTATTCTCAAAGCCATAATTTTTTGTGGCATGCAAGGAAATGTACTACGTGGACACAGAGACGACGGATAACCTATCAGAGAATTAGAAACTTCGCAGGAAAAAAAGGAGATCTAACATCCAACAAGGGAAATTTTCGAGCAATTTTCAGATACCGTGCTGAAGTGAATGGTAATTTAAGACAACGTCTCACCTTTTCTGCTCAAAATGCTATGTACACCTATAAAAATTTTCTAAATGAAATCATTGACATTTGCCACAATTTGACTACAAGGTACATTGTTAACAGTGTGAATGAATCCCAAGGATGTTCAATATAAGCGGATGGAACAACAAACATTGCCGGAATTAATCACTTTGCCATTTGTGTTCGGTACTTCGGCCAGTCATCAAATCTTTGAGAGGATTTCCTAGCATTTATTCCCGTTACAAATGGTACTGGTGAAGAGTTGGCAAAAACATCAATTGAATATTATCTGAAAATTGGTATGGACTGCTCGTTTTGCTATGTACAAGATTATGATGGAGCTCCAGGTATGAGGCGGGGATTCTATGGAGCGCAAGCATATGTACTATCCAGTTTTCCATTAGCAATATTGCGCATCACATAGCTTGAATCGCGGCATTAATTCAGCTTAATTTAACTATTGGATCTCTTCACTACGTTTTCGTTGGCCCAAAGACGTTTTGAAAATTGAAATCGCATAATCTGAATATGAAAGTCGGAAGCAGAGGCTTAAATCTATATACCCAACAACATGCGCTGAAAGCCATGAAGCCGTATCAACGTACTTCATCTATGGCTTCTTAGCTTTTGACAACAATTTCTGCGGCAGAATTTCAAATTTCCTGCTTTATCTTGCAATCGGTATACGCAGCAGTTGTACCACTTAGGCGACAACTACAATCATCTGATCAAGATTTTATAAAAGTGATGAGCTTAGCAGACGATGCTTTGAAGGAATTCGAAGAAATGCGACAAGTTGCAGAAACAAAATTTCATTTGCTTTTCGAACACGTTGAAAAAGTATGCACCAACGTAGGTACAGAAATCAATGTACCGCAATATAGTAGTCGCCAAATGAATCGTTTTAATTTAAAACCAATTATGCATATTATTGCATCGCTCCTTATATTGCCTTCAGCGGGACGTATATTGCTCATTTGAAAACCAGGTTCCTATACCATAAATCAGTTTTAGATCATTTTTGTTTCCAAATTACGGTTTTGATAAAAGAAAAACTGAAAAATTGTTTGCGTTCTATGAAAAAGTAATCGATTGTTGGAAACAAATCTTTCTTGCGGAGATAAAGATGTGGAAATAGCGAATTTCAGGAAAACATTTTCGAAATGCTCTTGAAGCATTACAAATAGTGAAAAAAAAACGCCTTTTGGGAATGTTTTCAATATGTTACGTATATTGTCCCTTTGCCCGTTTCAATAGTTAGACCTGAACGAAGTTTTTTATCTTTGAAAAGGATCAAATCCTACTTGCGAAATACAATAGGTCAAGAAAGGCTTAACGGTCTAGCATCTATGAGTATTCACAAAGTATACGTAGAAATTCTCAGTTGAAAATCAATAAATAGAAATTCTATACGTCAAGTCCTCAATTGACAAAGTTTAATAGAAAAATATAATGATTAATAAAGAATCTTTTATTTTATTATGATTTAGAATATATTTTTAAGCTACCGTAGTTGGGGTGAATCGGGAAAATTTGGGAGGTTTTTCAAGTCCAGAGTTTTTTCTTCGATTTGATATAATTTTATATTGTGATCCTTAGTGTGTTCACAATATAATATATTAGTGGGACACTCATACCCCAATAATATATTTTTATTTATTTCTTAGTGTCCCGATTCACCAGAAGAACAGGTGAAACGGGACAGTCGTATATTTCTCATTATTTCCCTATTCAAACGTCTACTGGGGCCAAAAGGGACTTTAATAAAAGTTTAAAATAAAATAATAACCAAATAAAAATATTTTTTATTCATTGAACCAACTTAAAAACCATTTTTTCATCATTTTTTTTCTTTTAACTTTTATTTAAAAACCTACCTATGGAAATATGAGTGTTGGATGAAACGTGTATCGGCATCTTCGTACAGTAGGCGGCAATAATTTTTGAATAACATCAGAGTGTTGGAACTTCGACATATCTTCCCTATTGGGGAAAATATATATTTTCTCACACTTACTCGATTGTCTCAAAAATGTCCCCAAGCATCTTTCTTGATCAATTTCTACAATAATTCTGAAATTTTACCAACACCCAGTCCTCTTTTTCAATAAGAATCTCCTCAAAACTGTGGGTTGAAACTGCAAAGTCCTCAATATGTTGTGGTGATTATGATAACCGGCTTGGGTCGGCCTCTTCCAGATCTGTCTCACTTGCTGAACTTTCATCCTCTCTAAGACCCGTCACAGTGACACTGCGCACAGCAGACAGTTTTAGTCTTTTTTCTTCTTTCCCTATTTACCTCGCCACTCTCTGTCCCATATCGCATTTCTTTCAAAAAAGTTGTCAAACTGTGACCAGCATTAAGGCCAGCGGTATTTTCTGCTTCCACATCAGAGCTTTAGGTGGCAAGCTCTGTTGCACAGGCGTTTAAGGTATATATCCCCATTTTTCCAATACCAGATTGTATTACCTTTTCCATATTAGGTTATATTAATTCTAACGTTTTTTTCATAAGCATTGGGAAGTATTTTTTTTCAAAAGATGCATTACTACGTTTACTTTTTGATTTGTGAGTTTCTAGAACTTTCCTCCAGTTCAATTTTAGTGGCCTGAAGGAGGACACGTATAATGGCTGCGTCAGATGCGAGGAGTTAGGTGGGAGGAATGCAAAACTTACATCATTCTCTTCTGATAGGCGCACTGCCTCAAATGAGAGATGTGAACTAAGATTGTCACCAATCAGCAGCTTATTTCCAGGAAAATGTCGATAGTATGGGATTACAACTTTTTGGAACCAATCCAAAAAGCATGTCCCATCTATCCATCCATTGTTGCTTCTACGGTAAAAGGATCCTGGTAGACCACCTTCCGTCCACAAATCATATAAGTGTTTTGATTTATAAATTGTGTAGCAGAGGAGCAAAGTCCCCGAGTCTGTAGCAGAAAAAATAAAAGATACGCTAGCTTTGCTAGAATTCATTATGCGCTCGGGATACTTGCATCCTCTTTTAAATATCACTTTGCGCTTGCAGGGGTCATCAGATAAAGCGGATTCATCATAATTTATCTGATATCTGAAGGTGAGGAGGTATATCTTTACTTGTTGCCTCCAGCTCTTTGAAATAATTTTTTCTTCTAGTTGGGTAAACTTCCGCCCCGGCTCCTTCTAATATTTTGGCAAAGCCACTGGGATTGGGTATCTTTGTGTCTTTTTAGAAAGTCCAGTGCCCACTCCACACAGGCATGTTGTCTTCAAATTGTCGGATGCGCATGTCCCCGAGCCACTGGGATGCGCATATCTTCCCTGTCCAAATGATATTTTATGAAGCAACGTAAATCAAATGTGATTAGTGGATAGCCCCAACTAGAACATTTATATATTGAGCGCTTTATAGCGTTTACTGTGCAAAGCAGATTTCGAAATTCCAAATTTTTCCTGAGCTTTTCGTCACGGCATTCCTGTCATTATCGCCTGAATAGCATTTGTTATTTTTTCTTTGATAGGTTGATTTGACTTGGCCAGTGAGTCTTTTTTGTAATGTCTCCGCATTGCAAACGACAAAAAAAACATATAAAAATACAATTTTAGCGTTGTCCCTATTCACATCCTTTTATTAAAAAATGTACAATTTTTACAAAAATGTGATTTTCTAAGGCTACAATGAATTTATTTTTAATTTGAAAATGATGTTTATTCACCAAAATATGTTTAAAAAGGTAAGGTCAATTATAAGCCGTGAAATATTAAAAATGTTTGTGACACATCGAACTCGACCACTATCACAAAGCCATGAAAAAGTAAACAAAACTTTGTTCTTTCAAATTATTTGGTTTCAATGGCTCAGCAGCGCTTTGGGCCCTTACCAACCAAACTATTTTTAACCGGTAAATTTTAATTGCTTTTTGTTGGTTTTTAACCCTATTCACCTGCGTGTCCCTATTCACCTCTCTTTACGGTATCAACTGGTATGCATAATGAGAAGAATTAAATGTTGTGATTGAAAATTTCAAGTTATAACATTTTATCGCCTATCTTTTCCTAAACCCATCTTATTATTGATTATTGATCTATCGTCCTCCTGATTTTGGGGGGTTAACCCCCAAAACCTCCTATGGATCCGTCACGGATACACGCGATAACTCTGTTATTTGATAATATACGTTTCTGTTGTAAAAATCGAATATTTACTACATCTTGTACCTTATCAATTTAACAACTTGGACTTTCAACAGATTCCCTTCCCCTCGTTTGAACTGTTTTAAATAAATAACTGCAATTAATATTAATTACAAAAATTATTACCTTAGAAATAAATAAACAAATACAATCACTCACCGCATCACAAGCCATAGGTGTGGATAATTGGCGGACAGCACCTCGGCCCAAAGCTTCACGTTTACGCTGCGCTGAAAACAATCTCAGTTCTTTCCGTTCCTCATCGCTGAGTGCATGACAGTATCTCACTTCGTTATCGTGAGGTGGCAATTGATGTAATAACTGCCTCACACGATATCGTTCGCCTATTGAATTCAAGTATGGGACTTTTTCTTCTGCTAGCGCCGAGAAATATAGATGGACCTGGAAAATAAATAGCACATGATCTTACTGTTTATATACCCGTGGTTATCTTTTAACTATCATGTACACACGTAAACCCTCATAAATCTATGTTCCAAAGTAATGTATGTATATTGTATATAACACAGAGAGGTTTTACAATAGAAGTAATACTAAAAATAGTAATTATAATAGAAATACTAATGCAAAAAAAATAAATAAAAAATCCTAATTATAAAGATAACTGAATTACATCTGCAGATAAGAACTAAAAAATGTAATATGTTATTGGTATATAACAGTGGATAGAATGGGACGCTGAAATCGGTTACCCAATATTCCTGTATGGAATAAAAGGCATATGTCTTTAGTCAGTCTGTGCTTACCTTCCAAAAGGTAAGCTCTGGAACTTGCTTGATCTCAGGTGGTAGTCTATTATACAGTCCCACTGACATGGGGATTCGACCTTTTTACATTTTTGTCAGGCGATGATGATCCGGCCTGATGTAGTGATTGTTTCGAGTGTCATGATCGTTTACTTCACTGTGTAATGTCCACTGAATCTTGTTTTTATGAGAATAAATGAATGATTCTTTGATATAGAACGAAAAGTAAGGATTCTCTTCTCCTTAAATATCTGAAGACAGTCATCTCTGTATTTTATGCCTCCTATTATTCTTATCGCTCTCCTCTGTGGTGCGAAAATGCGTTTGCATCAGAACATAAGTCGCAAAGACCCTAGATCATTATATAGACCAATCACACTCCTTAACGTCTTAGGAAAAACTTTTGAAAGAATATTCACATCTCGCCTAAGAAACTGTCTAGAA
>WYDF02049400.1:0-12151 GCA_009867245.2 Adranes taylori | reverse complement strand
TGAAAGGTAGTAGTGTACCGCTTGTGGGTAAAGAAGTCAGTATGGTCTATAAAACAATATTAGAATGGTCAAAAATTTATTTTCTTGGGATCAAATTTGACAGGAGATTAGATTTCACAAACCATATAAAAAGTAGAGCAATAGCATAAAAATCGGAAAATAGATTGTATCCCATTTTACGATGGGACACCAAGTTAGTCAAGAGCGCGAGGACAAAGATTTTAAATAAGTTACTGATACCTGAACTTATGTACGGCAACGAAATATGGGTGTAAGTTTCTGAGAAATCTAAAGTTCTGAGAAATCTAAAGCAAGAATGGACATACAGGATAACAAAATATTAAGTTCTATTTTCACAGAAATAATGCATATCGAGCTTCCATGTTCCGTATCCAACAGAAGAGTCGGTTTTTATTGGGGTCTTTTCCCCTTGTTAATTCTCTAGGAGTATTGCTATTTCAGTTATCTTTTCATGTCGGTGTTCTGTGAGTTTACTTATCAGCTAATGCGCCTTTCTCTCGCTACTAATAGTAGATCTGGGCTTTTGGTATGCCTGCGAAGATGAGCGTTTCTACCTCATCTTTGCAGAGGTACCGAAAGCCCAGATCTCCTATTAGTAGCGAGAGAAAGGCGTTATAAACTGATAAGTAAACTCACAGAACACCGATATGAAAAGATAACTGAAATAGTAACACACTTAGAAAATTAACAAGGGAAAAAGACCTCATTAAATTCTGACTCTCCTGTTGGGTACGGAACATGGAAGCTCGACATGCATCATTTCTGGCAGAATAGAACATGGTTAATGGGGATGTTGAAAAAAAATATGAGTACTGCAATACTGAAAAAATTACAAAAGGAAAAAATCTAAAGCTTTTCCATAATTTGTAGATACGTGATTACTAGAATTGCAACGATTATTAAGACTTTGTTATTTGGTGGTTACTTAGCAGATTGTAACAATATAGAAAGCTGCAGAACACCAGTTTATGGACGGAGTTATGGAGTAAATTTTTTAGGAGCAAATATTTAACATTGTATGAAATCTGTAAGCTAATACCATTGCAGCTTAATAAATGCTATTCAGTGGCGACTCCACAATCTGTACTTTTGTGAAGACCCACACACCTACAGGGCTCGAATAGTTTAGTCTTGAACAAAGATATCAATAGTGACGGAAATAGGGGTATGAATTTGATTTACTTACTCTAAATGCGTATCAGGAACATCCATAAATCCCTAATAATTAAATATATGGCTTTTTAAACAATTTCAATTATCATATTTTAATCATTTTTTTGTGTCGTGCAAATATTTATTAAATATTGTACATATTTATACAATTTAATTATTTTTTTTTAAAACTTGGACTACGAATTTGAGCTTCTTCTATTTTTACAGAGTATTGTATCTATTTAATGTAAATACTGTTATTAATCAAGTTCTTATTTCTGATCTATAAAAAGCTGTGCTAAATAACTTTAGAACATCCGCGCCCTTTATTACTTAGTCTTCGTCTAATTTCTTTTACACTATCTACCATAACTAAATATTACAAATTGGTGTTTTAGTAACGCAATAAACTTGTACTGAAGTTGGTTTATAACTACTAATTACTTATTATCTATAAATATATGGTTAATGAAATTTTAAATTGGTAAACACTAATTGATGCATGCTTATATTATAACACGCATAACAGTAAACATTCCAAATAATGATAGTTTGCTAATAGCCGTAGTAACATTAAAATGGAACGAAGCGATAAAACCTTTAAATTGAATTGAGTACAAGTATTTATAGCTGTCTTGTATTGCAGCATTATATATTATAGGTGAGGCCACCGTGAATTTGAAAAAAAAAACCAAAGTTTTTTCACTATAATTTAAAGACACTATCTTTGGAGCTTTATCAGATGGGATGCAAATCAAACATTTCAAATAATCTATCAATTATAAATTTGGTTGGATCCCGTACTATACCTAGAACGGTGGCAAATTGAGTATACTGTAACAGGCAGTAACATTTTTTCCTGCTATTAAAAAGTGCTCCCATTGCGAGTTTCTAGTAGTAGGTTGTAAATACAATTACCTGTAGTTTAGGTGAATTATGTTTATGTTTCCTAGTGTTAAATGGCCAGTAAAATGTAACGAAGGTGCTCTAAAGGTGGCATATTGTCGTATTAACTTAATATTACATTACTTTAGTTATTGACAAATAATTTGTTGTTAAAAGGAGTTTATTATCGTTGATGGAATTAAGTTGCTAATAGTAGTTTTCAACTTAGCTGACGTTGTGTGCTGATGGTTTAGCGTGCGTAGCATTTATTTGAGTGAAATTAATTAAAGGCTAATTACTGTTAGCTCAATTTCGGACTATTCAATTCGAAATTATATCTGAGTGTTTGCGTTGCGAGTTCCGATTTGCGCAAACTATTCCTAATAAATGATGAATGAAATGTTAAGTCCCTATCAAATTGTACAATGCTGAATAAATTTAGTAAAATTCTTATCTTGGGAGGGTCCACAGTTGTTTCGTTATGGGAGTCTGAATTATCAGAAATTCAAAGCTGTTGTTTACAATAGTATTTGATGAATTTCAGCTGTGAAGAATTATCAATCAGTGAAGTTCTATTGTGTTGTAAATTGATTGCAATTCATTGTAAATTTGATTCCAGGGTGTGAATATAAATATCGTGCATCTATTTTGTCGTAAGTGTTTTTAACATTTGTTCACATATATACGCCAACCAAAATAAAAATATATACTATAACGCTACTATTACTTGTCTCACCAGTCTACGCTTGTTCAACTGAACGCTTAACTCTGGAAAAGGGTTTCTTCCTCTTTGTTTTAATCAACTATGAAAATCGTTGAAAATGGCTCGGCGGGTCGCGGATTTTCTTGACGCTTCGACAACTTTCCTCTTAGATATGGACGCCACTCCTACGCGCGATGTAACCTAGGACCTTGTATATGAGAAGGAGAAAATATTTGGTAAAGGACGATTCAAAATAAACTCAATCTTATCAATATACCCAAATTTATTTATAATACTAATTTATTAACGTGATGAGATCTTATGATGGATAAGCGATTGAAGCCGAAAAGCAAATAAGTACAATTAAAGCAAGTAAGCAAATAAAGTAAGCAAATGTATACGAAATAGATGGTCTATTCTTTTTTCTTCAGCAACCGACCGGATTCAACCCAAACTGATCAGTGAAATTTGTAAAATTGTCGCATCTCACAACAAATTCTCAAAAACTCTCTTCATAGGTCTAAATCTTCAAATTAGATGATATCAAGGAGGCTAAAAAGTTTACGAGAAATTTCACTAACATAGCTAATAAAAATGAAGACACATTTTTCTTGATTGCATCTCTTCCTCAAGTTATTGGTTGATGTTGAGAAACTTACCCTTCTTAGGCCACATCCGCCACTAAATTTTTAATTAACTTTCACTGATGCCATTGATTTCAATTGATTTATTGGTCTATATAATACCAATATGGCGAATTGATCTTAATTCTATAGCATTTCAGGACCGTCAGTTAATTTTTCTTTATATATTCTTCCGGCCTAAAATTTTCCACCAATCAACTTCATTGGAACATATTCGACGTCATTGGACCTAATTTCAAATTTATTAATCGTTCCTAGCCTTGATTAAGGCGTTATTTACTACTATCCTTCTCTTATATAATTTCCTTTTGCAGTGAATATTGTTTTCACTTTCCATTTCTATTTTTTTTGTATTCTTCTCTAGATTTGATTGGAAACTTAAATTTATAACGCTTATGGCATCATAAAGACCAGCTGCATGTAGATTTTAAAACTTAAATAACTGGGACTCTATTCGGATATCCATTCCCAGTTGCTTATTTTCATGCCTTTAGTATGATATTCTATCGTTAGTGTCCATTTTCAATCTAAGTTGGTTTGAATTAATAAATGACTGCTCCCACTTAACCTATTCCAAAGATTGCAAAATAACAATAAACATTGGTTCTAAATTTAATAATTAATTTATTTGTAGGATGTAACAACGGCGTACCGTACTTTTTAATAATTCCTAATTCTTTTTAATGAAATGTCTGCGTTTTACCGTTGTCATTAAAAGTCACTGAGTTAAAAATTTATAAAAAGCTGGTAATTATGATTGGAGTTCCTGATGGAGCTTTCCAAATAATGGATAATATTTATGAACTCGTTATTCTCTAGTAAAAAATGTTTTTCTCTATTTCTACTAAGTGTCCCGTAATCGAAGGGTAAGTTCTTCTATATAATTTTCATACTAGGCTAAACTAATATTTGTTATATTTATATAATTCGGTAGTTTCCTACTCTAAAACTACACGCTATAATACGTATATATATATATATATATATAGATATATATACTAATGGTGAATTTTGAATAGAGATTTCCTTATCTCATACCGCTCTTTGTGATGGCTTCCTGTTTTCAACCGTCTATAACAAACTTTTTTATGTACCTTGAAAACGTGTTGCTAGTTTTGAGCTCATGTTCATGTAAACTACCACCACCCTTTCATTACGTAAGGAATTTATGTACGCCAAGAGTATAATGTAAAAGACTCATCCCGCCTAACATCACAATTGTGTCTCTAGATCCTTCTGTGAGCATTTCGCTTTTTGCGGTGACATAATTTAGAATAAAAAAATGTCCAGATCTGTCTTGATCAGCGAGCGTTTATCGCGGTCAATATTAATTAAATCACTTTTAAAATCAGCTTTCGATTAAATCTTTCGATTGTGTAGCTATAAATTATTGTTGACTAAGAATTAGTTTGCCGAGAAACAATGAAATGACAATAATATACTTTAAAATTAACTGTTGATTTTGGTCCTGAGGAGGATTTAAACGCCATGGATTGAAATAACGTATTAAAAAAACCGTTGATGTAAAGAACCATTAAATAAAAAAATATATTGATCTTGTCCAAAAATTCTGAAGATTTTACTTCTTAAACATCATTATATAGCTACATAGGGTGAACTATGTGTGGAATAGGCTTATCCTTATTGTGTAAAGTATTCATATCTTAATGCTGATTGATAAGTTTCTAACGATTGTCTCTTCTTCCCTATTTGCTTAGTTTTATTGAACCTACACAAACGATCAACACACATGACTTGTTAGCAAGTACTTTGACTGTAATCGTTGCCAATAAGTATCCGACCATATTCTTGGAGTGGGTGTGTTTGTTTTTTTCTTTTATTGGATAATAGGAACAAGGTCATATGGCATGTCGTTTATACGTAAGAACCGCTTTATAGTATGTCCAGAACTTCAAGTATTTACACTTGCTTGATGCTGTTAATGAGCGCGTTTACACCATAACCGATAATGAAACCATTATGAAAGGCTTGTGCTTATTAATCTGATGTTTAATAAATTTGAGTGGATATTGCAAAAAAATTTTGATCCTTTCATTATTTTACCCTTTCATTGTGATTAAGTTTGAAGTAATTTATTCTTGAAAAATAAATTAATATTGTTTACGTGTAAACAGGATAATGTCTGAAGATTACATGTTCTTCAAATCTGTAGACACCAGAGACATTACGTATTCACATAATAATTTTAATTTTGACAGATTTATATTTCATTTTTTGGTTGCAGATTCATATAAATAATTAATGATGGAGCAGAGTGGATCAATGTGTTTATGTAGCAGTAGTGGACTGTATAATTTGCTGGTCGTGGTTCGGATTCGTTAAGGAGTCGTGAAGAGGGAGGTTAATTAATGTCTACAAACAACTATTAGTTCATGCAAATTGAAACACTGTGATGAATTAAATAACGCGCGTTTACTAATCTCTTTTAACTAACAATACTTGCAAATAACAATTAACACGATAAATAAATAATATAATTGATTGTAACTGCGATAAATGATGTTGATGATGAATATCTAAATTTGTATGTTGTCAAAAGATCGGGAACTAAGTTTCGTCTCTTGTAGATTTAACTGGAACTACAGGTTATAATTTAGAGCTCGAGTACCTTTCTGCCATGGTAATTTAATAAGAGGAACAAACAAACGGGTGCAATTATAAGCTTTATTCAATTGACGAACGTTCAAATTTCTTATAGAGCGAAAAATAGTTGACACGAAGGAAGGTTGAACGAGAGTAGTTTATACGGACTCTTAGTGACCATATTTGTCGAAAAACGTCGGATGTGTGTACCAGGCTTAATTTAAGTTATTGTTTAAATACAAGCGGGCGGTTTATGGCTCATTCAAATGCGTTTGCGGATACACTTAATTTTGCTTGCTTTCTCACGCTAGAAAGAAGCTTTTGTCAGGTTCGAAGGGCATCAATAAACCATTTTGTACGAACAGTTTTATTACTAGCAAAATGTACAATTGAAAATCGATAACGAAATATATTAGCGTTATTTATTTGAACCCCGATTGCTTAAAACATATTCAACTAGCTTAATTATTTTATTCAAATAGGATCGAATAATTCAATTTCTTATATCTTTGTTTATTAATAGGAGATATCTGGAGGATGGGATCCACGGTTTCTATACTCCCAAATATCTTCAGTAGACATTAAATATAACCATTGAAGCATTGATTACAATCAATAGGGATTTCTGGAGAATGGGAGCCGCGGCTGCAATACTCCTAGATATCTTTACGCAAAATTTCATGATGCGTATATAGACTTGCAAACTGGTGGAGTTATCTGGAGGATAAGATCACCGTAGTACTTATCCTCCAGATAACTCCACCAGTTTGAAAGCCAATATACATTTTATGAAATCTTGCGTACAGATATCTAAGAGTATAGGAACCGCGGCTCCCATCCTCTAAATATCCCTATTGATTGTAATCTATACTCCAGATAATTCCACGAAAGCATTTATAGTTAAAGTATAGATATTCACTAAGAGATATCTGGGGGATGGGAGGCTCATATATTCTCAGATATCTCCAAATATTAAATATTATATTATGTGCTTTTCAATAGGGGTTACCAACAGTTAGCAGGAAAGCAATAGTTACTATATAAAACAATTTTAGGCCAATCTCGATTCTCAACTTATCTCAAAATTTTTCTTGTCAAGTGGAATTCCTAGAAGATTGCAATTTCCATTGATCTCATCAGGATGCATACCTGAAGAGAAACTCAGAATGCATACCTCAAAACCACTCAATCAGCAATAACAAATATGATGGAAAACATAAGTACAACTTTGGAAAAGAGTCACGTTATTAGAGGTTACTCATGTTACTTAGAAAAGTAAAAGAGCTTACTTCTGGAAACAACTTTTACAAGCTGCTAGAAACTCTCTAAATAGATATCCAACAATATTTCAAAATAGACATAACTAGGAGTTCTTGAAAACTACAACGTATGGAATGCCTCAGGGCTTTATTTTGGGTTATAATATGCATAAATGATATCATCAAAAGCGGATTAGATGGTAAGCTAACTCTAGATGCAAATGACACTATTATATTCTATGTTGGCTATGCTGAACCCACACTCCATCAAGTAAAGGACGATATGCGCCAGATAACTAAATTAAACAAAGAGAGCAACCTATTTGTCTAGAGAGGAGTTAAAACAGCCAATACTTTAAGTTTCATAAGATTTTTTCATACTATTGCAGCTTAATGTCTTTAGTAGATCCCAGTTGTGATTCAGTGGAAGAGCTGAAAGACGTATTAAATGGAATACATGAGGGAAAAGCAACATGGACAGACACCAGATAGAGTACAAATGGGTGTAGACAGAGTACCAAGCGTTGGCAGGAGGAATTAATTCAATGAAAGATATATCTGAAAAATGGAAGGAGGGGAAAATTGTAGTGGTAAATAAGAGAGGGAATATAAAGAATGCGGATAGCTACAGGGTTATAATAATAATAAATAGGATCTATAAATTGTGTGTATAAATTATGAATAAGACAGGAGATAAAGAAATGGCAGAGAAAAAGATTCCGTAATGGATATGGACGAGATTTAAGAACGACAGGAGGACAATAAATAATATCGCGACTCTAGATAATTTGATAAATAGGGAGATTAATATAAAGAAAAAATATAACGCTCATTTAACAATATAAAGTGAGCGTTCGACTGGATACTAAGGAAAACGTTGTGTAAGACAATAATAGATATTGGATTATCAGCAAGGTTACGAGAGAATATAAGGAATCTGTACAACGTAACGAAAGCACTATATGTGAAAAGATTACGAAAAATGGACAGGAAGCGGAAGGTGGTTGATTCTGGGAAAAGGAACATTACCAGCATTGGAATATGCTGATGATGCATGACAACATATGGGAAGGAAATGAATGAGGAGTTTGGGAGTGTGGTGATATACGTGTGAAAGAAAAGATTAGAAATAAATGTGAAAAAGACAAAAAATGAGCTGGTTAGAATGTTAGGTAAGAATTCGGAATGTGTAAAATTATATATGTACCTGAGATATATGTTATAACTAGTCTTGTAGAGAACATGTAAAAATGGTTGCCAGGAAACCAAATATGGTCGCTGAGAGAATGAGAGTGATATAGGACAAAAAATTTGAAAACTCCGTAAAGATGTAGATGCTTGATGTAGGCGAAATGGAAAATGAAGATATCGAAAAGATGCAGTGGTATATGAAAAGGATAATAGGGTGGAAATATTGATACCAGGAGAATTCATGCTACATGAAACAAATAAAAGGAAATGTAGAGTGAAAGGTTTCAGAAAACTGGCCAATTATGAAAAAAGATTTTGCTGGAAGAAGGAGAACGGGTAGTTAAGGGAGTCTATATTCATGCACTGTATGAGAATGGTAATAGTGATGTAGATTCGAATGGATAAACAACAGGAGGGAAGCGTACGCATGCATAGATTGGTGATGATATAATAGTACAAAGGTATAAAAGAAGGATGGATGTGAGGAAAGGTAGAGAATAGAGGTAAGATGTAGACTTGCAGGAAAGTAAGGACAGGATAAGGAGCATGAAATTCAACAGGATGTATAAGGAACTAAAAGTGGATGGGAGAATGCCGGTGTACATGGAAAAAGAGAGAATCATGAATCAATAAAGAATAATAGCTAGATTTAGCTGTCGTGGTGAAAAGGGAGGAAATAGATATTGGGTGCATGCGATAGAGAGAATGTGTAGAATACGTGTAAAAAAGGAGGAATGGTGGGAACATTGCGACAAGGAATACGAGAGGGTTGAATGAAGAGAGGGAAATAATAGAAAATTGGAAGGATAGTTTAGGAGAAGGGTTAAATGGATTGAGGTTCAAGAAAAACATTTTAGGAATAAGGAAAAGAAAATGCGGATGAATAGGGATCAGAAAGAAGTTGAAAAGGAAGAGAAGGGAGGAAAAATGGTTGAACAAAGGAATAGATTATGGATGCGGAAAAATGGCTTCGATTCGAAATAAAATTTTCTTCTTTTTTTCTTTTATCTTTCAATTATTTTAAACGTAAAGGAGAAAAATTAGAAGAAATCATAAACGAAGGGACTGATTTTATTATCATCGCTCCCAGTTATAAATTTTGAGAATAAATTTGTTTTGAATATGTATTATTTTGTTTTGCATTACAACTGAAACAGAATTTTTCTATTAAACATTTGAGTATCGTATAAATTTTGAGGAAAGTAAAGATTTGAGCACGATTAAACCTTTCTCATATATCTATTTGCTCCCATCTGAACCGTGTTGTTCAATAAATGTGTTCTTACACTTTATGTTGAGTATTTTAAAGTTGTTGAATAATAAGTATCCTTACTAAAGACAATAAAATATTCAATGCAAAGGCGTGCGAAATACATATTGTTTTGGCTGTTACTCTATTCGGTTATTAAGCTAATTACATTAAGCGTGATTTTAAATAACTTGGCTTTTAGAATGTTGACAAAATTAATCATGGAACAGTAAGAGATTTTTCATTTCGACTGTTTGGATGGTCATTAGTCTTTGGACTTTGGTGTATGGTCTCTGGAGCAATAGTTTTTTAATACGTTCTCATAATAGTTTTATCCATATCTATTTCTTAAATCATGATATTTAAATCATGATTTTAAAGATATTTAAATCTTTCTTAAATCATGCACAATTTGGCTGGTTTACTTTAACAGTTCGGGAGATATAGCTTATAATATTTTCAAAATTTTCCATGACACATAGAGTAATTAATTGTAGACGGCACACCTAATCCGAGGTTAATTTTTAAACATGAAATATAAAAAAGGACGAGAAAGGGGTGAAAGCATTGGTAAAAGGGTTAAATAGGATATGAATGGGGAATGAGTGTGTGCCAGAACAATGGAAGAATGGTGAGATTGTACTGGTGTATAAGACAGGCGAGAGGAAGAGTGTAGAGTGTTATAGAGGGATTACAATTATGGATGGATTATACAAATTGTATGCAAGGATCATAAATGGGGCAGATATAAAGTATGATCGATGGTGTATGCGGATGATATTGTATATATGGCGAGTATTAGGGAGAAATGAATAAGGTGATTGGGAGAGTGAATAGGTATATGGAGAGAAGGGGATTGGAAATGAATATTGAAAAAACAAAGATTATGGTGTGCAAAAGGGGTGGAAGAGAATGTAGGAGGGATATTTTTGAACTGGGAGGGCAAGAGATTGAGCGTGTGATGAAGTATATGTATCTAGGGTATATGATATCAAAAAATGGAACGTCTAATGAGCATGTGAAGATGATTGTGAAGAAAGCAAGGGGTGTGATGGAATGTATGAGGTTTGTGTTGGAAAGGAGGTTTGGGGATTCGGTAAAGATGAGATTGATGACTATGGACGCTTGTGTGAGGAGCATGTTGATGTATGAAGTGGAAGTGGCGGCGGCGTGTGAAAGGAATATGATAGAGAGAGTGCAAGCGGGATGTTTGAAAAGGATACTTGATGTAGAGAAAACCACTCTATATGAAATAGTTTTACAAGAAACGGGAAGAAAGAAATGCTGGATAACAGGGGTGAAAAAGATTGTAAAGTATGAAAATAAGAAATCGTTAGATGGCGAGAGCATATTTATAAATGAAATATATAAAGAGGATGAAAGGAGTAGTGGGACTGTATGGGGCGATGAATACATGGATGGAGGGCAGGAGAAGGTTGTATGAAACAGTTGGATGGTTGATGGATAGATGGAATGAGAGAACTATAGAGGGAACTGAAATGGTAAATGAGGTTGTACAGATAATGATGGATGTGGAGAATTAGGAGTGGATGGAAAGAATAAGATGTAGTAGATTTAATAGTAGATATGAATGGAGAAGAGGGGATAGCAATGTATTTAAGATCTGGACGAAGTATGATTGAAAAAAGAATGATAGCGCGATTCAGGTGTGGAAGTGAAGAACATGGCAATAGATATTGGATGGAGGATCAGGAGAGGCGGTGTAGAATCTGTGGCATGGGAAAGGAAATCTGGTTACATTGGATGAGGGAAATACTGGGCATTAGATTGGAGTGAAGGGAAAGAATGTGAATGTTTGGGGAGAATGCGAGAGTAGGTTTAGGGAGGAGAGGAGGGAAATCGATTAATGAATAAAATTTTAAGGGGGAATTGGAGAAAAAGGGGTAAATTTTAAAAGAATTATGATTTAATTGTATTTTGATTAGTGTAATTAATTTTGTTATGTTTTCTATGTCAATTCTTAATATGCCAATAAAGGTTGTTTATAGTTTATATAACGTGTGGTAGAGAGGTAGACAATAGGATTTAATTTTTTATTAATTTTGTTTTTGTAAAAAAACAATATTCTTTTGTATCTTTTACTATTTTGTATGTTTATTTTGATGCCAGTAAAAGTTTATATATATAGGAAATAACCTTACTTAGACAAGAAAATATTCAATGCAAAGGCGTGCGAAATACATATTGTTTTACCTGTTTACGTTAAGCGTGATTTTATATAACTTGCTTTTTAGAAATGTTGAGTTTGGATGGTCTTTAGTCTTTTGGACTTTGGTGTATGCTCTGGAGCAATAATTTTTTATTACGTTTTTGTAACGCAGTGTATAGTTTTATGTACTTCTATTGTAGACTAGATGATAACCCGTCGTAAAACGACTATCCATTACCAGGTCATATTTTATTTACCCAAATGAGTTGGGTT